>CADDIJ020000204.1:0-43010 GCA_902809745.2 Tetradesmus lagerheimii
GCCTGGGTGGGTGGAGCTGGCGACAGGGCAGCACGGCAGCAGCAATTGCGGAGAGGCAGCAGCAACAGCAGTAGCTCAAGTGCACCTATGTAGGTGCGGCCGGGTATGCCGGGGTCACAGCACAGCTCGGCAACAGCAGCAGAGCATCAGTGGCAGCAGCTGCAGGGAACCTGTATTCTTGCAGGTGAGGGGGGTGCAGTGTGCGAGAGTGGCGCCTTGCATAGGACAGGTTCGGCACACCAGCAGCCACAGCAACTGCAGCTGCAGACAACAGTGGGGTTGCTTCAAAAGCTGTTGTGGCATCGGCATGTGTAGGCAGATTTCCTATGTATGAAGTCAGCCGGCAGCAGCAGGATGATTGCTGTGCCCTCTGCGTGCTTTGCCGTGTCCTGCAAGCATATGCATGCGTTGCAGCAGCAGCAGCAGCCGCAATAGTCAGGGGAGAAGACAGACATGCGGCAGCGGCGCAAGCTAGTGGTTTAGTGCCAGTGAGCAGTCCACAGCATACCGCTGGCATGAGCTGCAGAGCCGCGTTTGCACAGCGCAGCTCTACAGGTTAGTTGGCCAAAACGTCAGCAGCTGGAACAACAGCTGCAGCTGCCTGCAGTGCCCGACCAAACCTGGATTGCCCTGGTGCTTGGCATGATGTAGAGCGGCCAGATAGTTTGACCAGGCAGCAGAAGCAGCACCTCTGGCGGCGGCTTGTCAGGCAGATGCCCAGACACCACAACAAAATGCTAGTGCCTACACAGCCAAGCAGAAACTGAACAGAAACAGAACAGAAACAGAACAGAAACAGAACAGCGCATGTCGTCTTGTCACTTTATGAAGTGCTTGCTATTTTGGTGTTTCTGCACCGTTGCAGGCTTCCCTCACGGCGTGTTTCCTGTGAGTGAGCTGCTGTGCATCAGCCTGATGCTGCGGGTGTGGCCGGGCTTGCGCGTGTACAGCATTGCAGCCAGCAGCGTGTTCAGCGTGCCGGTGTGGCGGCACATCATGGCGTGGACGGGGGCCCGGCCAGCCACTCGGCGCTGGTTCAGGAAGCTGCTGCGGCAGGTGGGTCCTGCAAGGAGGTTGCGCTGCTGATGTGCAGCATGGGCCATTGATTCAGTAGTTTTCGGCTGCTTCCAGCTCTGTGCAAGGCAGCAATTGCAGCAACAGTATGATGAGCTTGCATCACGACTGGCTTTTTGCAGCGCTGCCCGTGTCAGGTATTGATTGGTTTCAGCTTTTTAATCTGCTTGACCTGCTATCATAGCATAGTCAGTGACCAGCAGCATACTCAGTACATAATTGTGGGTGCCTGCAACGTTTGCTGCAGGGTTCTGTGCCGCTGGTGGTTCATGATAGGTCTTCTACGTCCTCTGTGCATATCTACATACGCAGCATTGCACTCAGTCATGGTTGCGTGTGCACATCGTACCGCAGGGTTCTGTGTCGCTGGTGCCTGGCGGCATCGCTGAGATGTTTTTGTGGGAGGAGCACCGCGAGGTGATCAAGGTGCGGGACCGCAAGGGCTTCGTGCGGCTGGCGGTGGAGCAGGGCGTGCCGCTGGTGCCCGTGTACCACTTCGGCAACAGCAAGCTGTTCAGGTCAGGTCAAGGCTGCAGGAGAAGGTTTCATGGCCTGGAAGGGTCTTGCAGGATAGTGTTGTGCACAGGCAGCCTTGACCTATATATAGAACAATGCCTCGCAGCAAAGGGTGAGGAGTTCTTTGCGTGCACAAACTGCAACATTGGCCGTGTACCACTTCGGCAACAGCAAGCTGTTCACGTGAGGCCTGCAGGAGAAGGTTTTGTGGTTGGGACAAATTTTGCAGAATAGTGCTGTGCAAGAAGTCGTGCTGAGCACACAGCAAAGCTTGCAGGAAATGCCTGAATAGGTGGAGGATCCTTGCGTCAGGCATACAAACTGCATTAGTGGCCTGCTGAGGATTCCTGTGATCAGTGTACCGTAGTAACAGTATCCGTCTGCTGCATGGTGGTGTTCTATGTTGCAGTTGGGTGGCGCCGCGCAGCTGGGAGGTGCTTGCGCGGCGAGTGCGCATGGCACTAGGCTACCCAAAGGGACGCTGGGGCACGCTCATGCCGCGCAAGTGAGTACGAATGCAAGAACAGGGTCGCTGCATGCAGCTGTGCCAGTTTACTGCCATGGACACCTTGGTGAAGAGTCAGTGATGGGCAGTCTGCACAGCAAAGAATTGCAAAGTTCGTCGTGTGCATGCATAGCAGCACTTGTATGCCGTGCGTCGTCAAACGACCCAAGTGTAGTTGCTGGTTATGTGCTGTGTGTTGACTGCCTGCCTCCGGCGTGCTTGTGCCTCACAGCGAACCGCTGCTCATGTTTGTTGATGTGCTCATGGTTGTTGATGTGCTCATGGTTGTTGGTGTGCCCATATGATGCTGCATTGTGCATGCTGCTCCCCTCCACCCGCTTGTTGCGCACTTCGTGCGCAATGCACTGGAATTCTTGTACCTGTTATCCAGTTTTGAAATCGGCTCTTCTTCTGAGCTGGACAAGAAGTGCATGGAATCCAGTGCATCGCGCGTGAAGTGTGCCAAGCTGCGCGTGGGGAAGAATGTGCCATAAGCAAGGATGAATTGTGTTGCTGCGCATGGTTGTGGGGGTGTTGGTGTGCCCGCATGATGTTGCGTTGTGCATGCCGCTCCTCCACCTGTTTCTTGCGTACGTCTTGCGCAATGCGCTCGATGCCATGTTGTATTTGTTCAGCTCTTTGACGAGTTTGACAAGCACAACCAGCAATCGAGTGCATTGCGCAAGGAGTGTGCCAAGCTGCGCGCGGGGAAGGATGCATTCAAAGTAGGTGTGTGCAAGGTTGTCCAGGAGCTGCGGGACATGGCAGCACAGCTTGATTGCCTGAAGGATGCTCCTGCGGCAGCTCTGGAGCAGGACACATATGCATGCACAAGCGCCACGTGCACCTGAATGCGCTGCTGGCCACAACCAGCACGAGCATTGTCATGCTCAACTCTTGTCTCTTTTCACCTCTTTCTGACCAAGATGTTGTGACACTTAATTTTTTTGCAATCGTCATGCAGTGAGCCGCTGTTCATGGCGGTTGGTGCGCCTATCCCCGTGCCCAGGATCGCGCCAGGGCAGCCTGGCTACGCTGAGGCAGTGGACGATGCTCACAGCCAGCTGGTCAAAGCCCTAGTTGACCTGTACAAAAAGTACAGGGTCCAGTACGGCTGGCACGACAGGGAGCTGGTCGTCACATAAGCAGTACTAACAGCCGCATCAGCAGGCAGGCCTGCTGTGTGACGAGTGGGCGCTGAGTCCATGGGTCCTGGCTTGCAGCTGAGCAGCAGCGGCAGCAGTAAGAGAGCGTGGGATGTGTGTCGCATGGCGCTGCGGGGGCGTCGGAAATCACTTGAGCAGAGCGCACGCTGGTATGCGGCAGTACGGTGAATCGATGCGGTGCGTTTCAGCGTGCGGTTCTGCCTGTGCTGTTGAGAAAGGTGCTGCTGGCGCTTTCTTGTGTGTGCTGGTGTGCGCGTGAGTGGTGTGCAGTGGGAGGTAGATGTGCGGCAGCAGTGCATGCCTGGCTGCCGGTATGACGTGATAACACAACAACACACCTCCCATGACTACAGGTGGTTGGTGTGGTTGCGTGAGTGCATCGTCAGTCCTGTACAACAGCAGCAGTGTTTGCTTGAATGGTCATGTCGTGCTGATGGCTGTCATATGTGGGGGGCTGAATGTGTCAGCTGCAGCTGTGTGCTCTCTGCAGGTGTACGCAGCTGTCGAGTGTGCTTGAATATGTGCTACATGTGCCTGCTTGTTTGCCTTCGTCCCTCAGTGGCGACTTTCGTGGCCCTGCAGGGGACACAGCTGTTTGTGCATTGCCCTGCTTGTTGCAAACCATCTGCGTGCCTTGTGCATTTGCATGGCAGTTATTTCGGGTGCATGTGGTGCTGCTCATTGCAGCTCTGGGGATCCCTTTCTTAGACAACCAACTGCTGGGGTTCGTGCGCAGCCTCAAAGCTGCAAACATGGAAGAGAAATACGCGGCTTGGTGGTCGAAGCGTGGCGGGGAGGTGCAGCAGCGCTGCTGACTCTCCGTGCTCTGCACCCAGCATGCATGGCATTGCCAACCGCCAGGTCATATGCACTGCATGCGGCGCTGCAGGCCGTATGGCTGTGTGGTGAGAGCAGCAACAGTGGTTTGTGTCGGCGTGGTTCAGAGGTGGTTGACAGCCTGCGTGTGGTGGCACAGGAGTTTCTAGTGCTGCGCCATGGTTGTGGTTTTACACAACAGCAGCAGCAACAGCAGCATAGCACAGAGTAGTGGGCAGCGCATTCATTACCATCGCAACGTAGCGCTATCCAAGGTCTGTCTTGCGTGGTTCTGCTGCGAGGCTTCGAGTCACTTGCCGCATGTGTTGGGGCACTGCCCTGATGATTGTGGCAGCGTCCGTAGTCCTGTCTATATGTGCTTCATTTGGCGCTACAGGAAGTGCTCTGGATTAGCGCGCATGACGCGCGCTGCAGCACAACTGACAGTAGGCTTTCACCAGGTAGTGGTAGCATCTAGATGGTGTATCTTTAGGCACGCATCCTACCTGATGGTCTCCTATGGACGTGCGGTAGCCGGCACTCAGTTTAGCTAGATGTGACTGCAGTCATGTTCAGCTGCAACAAGCTGGCAAACTTTGTCCTCTGTGTGTGTTGTGTGCTTTGTAGGGCTTTCAAAGTGCGTGGTGTGGTGGGCAACGACACGTTTGGCGTTCTTTTGCTTTCTGGTATAGGAAAGTGCGTTAGCTTGGGGCGTGCCTCCTCTCTGTGTGATGCTACCAGGGGTGTGGAAAAATGTCCTGTCCCTGGGTGTGCATGTGTTGCTAATCAGCCGATGTCAGGCATCTGGTTCGAATGCAGAGCAGTGCAGGTGTGTGTGTGATGATTGCAACAGGACTTTGTGTTTACAGCAAACAGTGTGTGTGGCAGGATAGAGGATGCGTTCACGGGGGAGGCTACCCGACATGCTATACCTACAGATGTGTGATGCAGCAGCTGACATGGTATGTGTCACTCGCACACGTGGAGACAGCAGCATCCAGCATTCTGGCACAGTAGCGTGTGAAGCATCGGTGCGTATCATGTATGGGTGTGCATCGGTGATGCCTACCTGCTTTCAACCCTTCTGGGGGTAGCCTGCTACTCCCAACCCACTGCGGTGCAAGCAACTGACTAACCAACAGGCTTATATGTCGTGCTTGGTTTGGTGGACGCTTCCTTTTGGCCCCACATTGGGCGCCCGGGACTCTCCTCTGTCTGTACCTCTGTTTGGGTGGTGTGGCATCCTCTCTTGCAGGCTGAAAGGATGCCTCAGCATGGTGCTTGCATAAGCGGGGGTTCGCCTTTGCCAGCTGCAGCTTACTCATTACACACCTACTAGGCTAGGTCTATTGGGGTCGGTCGTGTGCTTGCAGCACGTCATGGTTCAGGTGGCAGTCTTGGTAGTTTGGTTGCTATGTTATGCTGATCAACGTAGTTGCCGATTGTGGCAGGAAGTGTTGGCTTGTGCCACTGTGGTTTGTGTTATGGCAACAGATTGGGTGTGGCGGCTGCCAGGGTTGTCCTGCGAGCTGTTCAGGTGGAGTGCCATCATCACAACTTGACATTATGTATATACTGCCACACACAGGAGCGTGTGAGATGTGTCGTGCTGCGGTAGCTGCATCAGCAGCAAAAGTCAGCAGCATTCTTTCGGCTACTGCATTGCTTCCTGCAAGCGGGTCAGCCCCGAACGATAGTTGGCCCAACATGTACCTGCTGCATGGTGTTTTGTGGCAGTGCTGTTGTCTGGAGTTAGTGTGCTGGGTGCCCTTGCATGTATATAGGGCAACGCTCCCTGTGCCTCTGCCCTATGCTGCCTGCGGGAGCAGTCATGCCTTGCATTGCAGTGCAGGGCGAAATACGGCAGTGTGCCTGGACATGGTAGGTGGTTTGAGCAGGGAACCTGTGTGTGCTGGTGTCTTTGTACAAACCACAGGCTCTTGCGAGGGCACGATGATGGTCCCAAACGGTTGTACATACACAAACATCAGGCTTGAAACTCAGATGGCGCCAACTCCCACCAGTGTATTGTGGGTAAGGGTGGCAACTGAGGCAGCAGGCGTGGGGCGCAGCATCATCATCATCATCATGTTACCCATTAAGCCATGGGGCGCAGCATGGTGTGTGGCAGTGTCAGCAGACTGCTTTTGCTTGCATGTGTGTTGGGATGTTTTGCCTATGAAGCTGCACAGGTTCTCAAGCGTGGTCGTGGTGTCTCTTGTGTGCATGCATGTGTCTTGCGTAGGCTTTGTATGTATGCGTCATATAGCCTGTGTGTGGGTTCAGTCGCTTGTCAGCTGCAGCTGGTATGTTTGGTCTTTGCAATTTACTGACTGTCGACAACTGATCATGACAGCTTAGATTCTTAGCGGCACTTGTTTTGTGGCAGTGCGCTGGCAGGTAGCAAATGACGTCTTTTTGTGTCCTGTTCTAGGCAGGCCGTGTAGAAGTGGGTTAGCTAGGATTGTGGCAGTTTGTGTGCATGTACACAGCTGCTCAGTGTGACACTCATGCCTGGTCCTCATGGCAGGTATCATCTGCACGTTCTTTGGTGCCTATGCGAGGCTGCAAATGCATGTAATGGATGCATGCTGGGTTCGGCGTGACTTTGCGAACGTACAGAGAGCAAGCACGCATAACAGTCACTGGCAGCTGAGCAGTCAGGGACTGGTCCTCGCGTGTCACCTCGGCCCCCTTTGCAGTACGCCTTGTACGCTGCCTCTGCTCACATACACTGTTCTGCACTTGATCTTTATACGTATATATATAGCACCGCCCTTCACGTAGTCACAGGAACACCAACGCAACCATGTTGTGCGCAATGCCTCAGAGGGCTGGTCTGGCAGCGCGTGTATCGCAGAAGCAGCACAGCAGGTGATTTGCGGTTACAAAGATGCAGCGTGCACCAATGCATCGCCAGTGGGCGCACCGCTGACCAGATCGTGTGAACATGACCCAGGTTTGTGCGGCCAGCGGTCAGCAGACGGCAACTCAAGGCGCAGGCTCTGTTTGGTGGTGGAAACAAGGAGGTGAGCATGCCAGCAGAGCAGCAGCGTCTCGTTCAGGCCGGTACTGTCCTTCTGTTCTGCTGCATGCATATCTGTCCTTGGGATGTGGTCCAGCGCGCATAGTGCCTTCAACGCCCAGCTTGACGCCGTCTTACACATAGGGAATTAGCACTTATTCGTTCGGCTGGCTTCGGGTGGTGCAGGGTGGCGGTGGTGGCATGCCCAACCCCTTTGACATGGGCAAGCTGATGGAGAGCGTGAAGAAGGCGCAGCAGCTGGTGCAGGTGGAGACACAGCGGGTGCAGGCAGAGCTGGATGCGTGAGTTGACTTTGACCAGCAATGTTTGACTCAGAAAGCTCAAGGGGCGTCAGGATGTGCAGCAGTTGGGGCTTCATGGCGTGGCTCAGGGCAGTGGTGCTTGCAGGAGTACTGCCAGCTATGCTTGCAATGTCTGGGCCTGACACTGTTGCCCTTGCAGTTGTATGCGTACAACGGGGGTGACTGTGTCCATAGCAGCCTACTGCTTGGTCTGCTGCGTTCCCCGCATGTATACCCAGTGCATGCACAACATCAAAGCACCCACCACAGCCATTTCATCACCCTGACATGGCCCGCCTGTTGCTGCACACTGTTTTCTGCTTGCAGCACTGAATTTGATGGCTACGATGAGGACGAGACTGTCAAGGCAAGTGCCTCCGGCAAGCTGCTGCATGCATACTTGCTGGGGTTAACATTCGTTCTGTCATGCCACAGACAGCCGTCCTGCACTCACTAGGCATGCTTTCACTCACTGACGCATCTATACAACTCTGCAAACGCAGCGATTGGGAAGCGGTGACCCCTATATTTTCTATTGGTACGCATGCAATGGCTCAGGTTGTGATGTTTTGTTTGCGATGTACTGCTTTCCTGCGAGCAGGTGGTGATGAACGGCAACCAGGTGCCCAAGTCGGTGGAGATCACCCAGGAGGCCATTGACACAGGCGCAGAGGTGAGGAGGCAGCAGCAGCGGCAGCAGCAGCGGCAGCAGCAGCAGCAGCTGCAGCAACAGGAGAAGCAGCCAACCTCAGCAACAGAGTGGTGAAAGCTAATTCAGGTTGAAGCCAGCAGCTCAGCCCAAAGACTTCTGGTGCGGTTGTGGTCAGCGATCCCTTCACGCGTAAGATTCAAGCGCGCAGCAGATTTCAGGCAACGCGTGGGTGTGCGCATTGCGCCAGAAGATGTAGACGCTTACTGTACTGCCTTCAGATGCAAGGTGTCATCGCCAACTGTCGCCTGTCGGTTTGCTTTCACAACCCCTGGACTTGAAACTGAAGCATGGCATCCAGCACAGAAAGATGCGGCACACTTGGGTCAAGAAGAGAATCAAAGCATATCCAAACAGCTGGAGCTGACAGTATGCTGTTGGCGCTTTCTATGCTCTTGCAGGAGCTGTCGCGCCGCGTGACCACGGCCATATAATCACTCCAGGCACTGACAGTACACTCCTGGCACTTTCTTGGTCTTGCACTGTGCTCTCGCAGGAGCTGTCTCGCCGCCTGACGACTGCCATGCAGGAGGCGCACGGCAAGTCTGTGACGGGCATGAAGGCCAAGATGCAGGACCTGGCCAAGAGCCTCGGACTGCCCAACCCAGCAGCACTCACAGGCGGCGGCATGTAGAGCAGCAGCTGCGGCTTTGTTGTTTGACAGCGCCTCTCAGCAGCAGCAGCAGCAGCTCTCACAGGTGGTGGCATGTAGAGCGGTAGTTGCTGTGGCGTTTGCAGCTCGCGTGGACGATAGGCAGCAGCAGCAGCAGCAGCCACCAGTGGTGGCATTTGAATCAGCAGAGGCAGCTGCGTGTGTGTGCACAGCTTGGCAGTGCTGCAGCTAGCAACAAAGCGCATGGGCAGCGGCACTCACTTACCTGTGCTGAATCTGCTGCGAGCGACGGCGAATAACAGGCTATTCGCAGAATGGCGTTTGGCGCTGTTCATTGTTTTCAGCAGCAGTCTCTCCGGCTGCGCTGCGTTACTAGGCGACAGCTGTAGTTGGAGTGTGCGCAGATGTTGACCCCAGACAATTTGTTATAGAGTGCTGTTGCTGCGTTTCAGCATGCAATAGTTTTGTGGGTTTTTGTCATCATGCATGCTGGGGTGCATCAACTGCAGTTTGTTGTGTTGATGTTGGGCCAGTCTACAATCACTGCATGTTCATGTTGTTCATGTTGTCACATCATGTGATGGTGACCGGATCATCTTCAGTGCTGTTTGCAAGTCCCGTGTGTGTGTTGAGATGTGGCACCAAACAGCCCACCAGAGAAGCGTGCGTGTGTGGTGGCGTTGCATGGGCTCTGTGGTCGCCAGTCCGACCGGCTGCTGCGGCAGCAACGACTCATTGTGCTTCGTTCGTGGTGTGCACGGTGATAGCTATAGCTTCTTCAGGCTAGCGCGGCGGCTGGCCCAGCCATCATTGCCAACGGAGTCTGTTGCTGTAACTGGGTCCTCAAAGTACGTGATCGTCATGCACCCTCCCTCACAGCACTTGGCACTGCAGCGCCAGCAGGACATTGTAAAGGGTTGCAGCACCAGCAGGATAATCATGTGCAACCAGCAGCAGTTACCCACATCTACTAGATATCAGTAGCACACCGTAGCTAACAGGCTGTTCCGCTACGTTTAGGTCAACCCCTGTGCAGCATGCTCAGAACTTGAGCTGCAGCGTGGTCTCTGTGTGCAGGTATGCATCCGGGTTGAAGGTGGCGCCCATTGCTGCCAGCTTGGTGAAGGTGTTGATGAACTCCACCTCGTAGTCTGCAGCAGCAGCAGCAGCAGCAAAGGCAGTGTTCAACGTTGTGGTGAACGGTGTGGATGAGTCCACATCGTGATCTGCAGCAGCAGCAGCAGCAGCAGCAAAGGCAGTGTTCACTTTTGTGGTGAAATAGTGTTGACGAGTTGGTAATGTACAGGGAGCAGCAGCAGCAGCCACAGCACGCAAAGAATCCAACTTGGATTCTCAGGCTGAGCCCAGCTGGAGGCTCGCCGAGGCGTCATCATCATCATCATGTTACCCATTAAGCCATAGCCGAGGCGTGACGCGTGACACCGCGTAGGCAGGTGCTCAAGGATCTCAGCTCAAGGATTGCAGCAGTGCTGATGACATTAAGCAGCATGAACAAACGTAACACAGCGCACCTGTGCGAGTCAGCGTGCCCCTGCTCCTGTCCATGTCTTTCTTCACGCCTGCAAAGTTTGCGGGGTCCTCAGCAGCAAAGCGCGCCTCCTCTGCTGCTGGGTCCGCGGAGGCAGCAGGCCAGATGAAAAAGGTGGGGCGCTCCCAGAAGGGGGGCTTGGGGGTGAAGGGGCCAGCGCCAGCAGAGCCTGCAGAAAATAATGTAAACGTAACATGTTATATAACATGTTATATGTTACACATTGTGATGACATTTAGGGATCAGCAGGACGCGCCAGATGAAGGTGGGGCGCTCCCAGAAGGGAGGCTTGGGCGTGAATGTGCCAGCGCCAGCAGAGCCTGCAGAAAATAACATAAAAGTAACATATTATTCAACATGTTATATTTTAGAGAGGTTAGTTACATGTGGGTCCAGTCACCATCTTATATGTTACACATTGCGATGACATGTAGGGATCAGCAGGACAAGCCAGATGAAGAAGGTGGGGCGCTCGCAGATGGGAGGCTTGGGGGTGAATGGGCCGGCACCAGCAGAGCCTGCAGCAATTAAGGCGGAAGAACATGTTTTGAAATATGTTACAATAAAACGACAGTGTGATGTTATGTAGGGATCAGAAGGACATGCCAGATGAAGAAGGTGGGGCGCTCACAGAAAGGTGGCTTTGGGGTGAAGGGACCAGCACCAGCAGAGCCTGTAGAAAATAACAAAAAACATGCATGTTTTAGAACATGTTAAAATGTGATGACAGTGTGATAACACGTAGGAATTGACGAGACGCGCCAGATGAAGAAGGTGGGGCGCTCCCAGAAGGGTAGCTTGGGGGTAAAGGGGCCGGCACCAGCAGAGCCTGCAGAAAATAACACAAAGAAACATGTTCAATGACATGGCCCAGTATAATTACAGTTTGATATCATGTAGGGATCAGAGGGACAGATGAAGAAGGTGGGGCGCTCCAAGAAGGGGGGCTTGGGGGTGAAGGGGCAGGCACCAGCAGAGCCTGCAGCAATCTCTGGTTTCATGGCTGTTTTCTTTCGTTTCTACACGCAGCCCCCCAAACCCAAACCGCCTCAACCCGTGCATCTGGAGGCGAAAGAACATGTTACCCAGCCGCTGGTGTGCCACAAGCGGGGATCCTGCCGCTAGATTCGGTGACAACCCTTCCCGTTACGAAGCGCTGTCAATATACATCAGTCAGAGAAGCACTTTCGAACAAGCCCACAGCATCACCCATGCTGCCTACACCTGACGAGCACTCTGCAGTACCACAAACCTTTCAAAGCATCTGCCAAACAAATTTCAAATATCAACAATATGCAAAAGGCAACATCATTCTTCACTCACCCTCCTTCACTCCAAGGTTCTTCATGAACGCGGTGATCTCAGCCACTGGCGCATCGTCAGCCGGGATCCTGCCTGCTGCTGTCACTCCAAATCGTCACAAAACAGCTCTTTCAAACAAGCCCAGAGCATCACCCATGCTGCCTACCTGACAAGCACTCTGCAGTACTACACGTTCAAAACAAAGCTCAACAAAATTCGAAAAGGAATCTGCCTACCCAATGAAAAACACAATGACAACAGTTCAAAAGAAACATCACCCTATCCTCAGCCTCCTTCACTCCGAGGTTCTTCATGAACGCGGTGATCTCAGCGACTGGCGCACTGTCAGCAGGGATCCTGCTCTGAGACAGATTAGCGTTGTAAGTGCCATTCCTTGCCCCTGACAGCGCTGTCACTCCGAATCAGTCGGAAAAGCTCGGCCAAACAAGCCCAGAGGATCACCCACGATACCTACACCTAACACACGCTCTGCACAACCACAAAATCCAGCTTCCACTCACCCTCCTTGACTCCAAGGTTCTTCATGAACGTGGTGATCTCAGCCACTGGCGCACCGTCAGCAGGGATCCTGCCTGCTGCACCTGCAGTGGCACTGTCCACACGGCCCAGCCTGACCGGCCACTCGGTGCCGTACACGGTTGTGATGATCTCACCGCCGCTGGTGGTCTGGGTCTTCTTCATCTGTGTTTGGCAGCAGCAGCAGCAGCAGCAGCAGAGTATTGAGTGGCAGCCTGAAAAGGTCGTGGAGTGCCTTACGCGGTGATGATGCGGCCAGCACTGGTGGACGTCTTCCAATCATATGCAGGTCCCTTGACAGTAGCAGGTTGGTTGCAAGCCTCAGCAGACTAGCACAGTCTGCTATTTGCAGCAGTCGATACAGGAATCATGTTGGGCATGTTCTGGCAGACGCCCACAGCATCTGACATGCCCGACCTTCGTTTGAACTTACTACCAAGCAACGTCACCGTGAGTGGTGGCCACATTATTGCCAGCAACACAAGCTTACACACGGCTGATGCAGAGCTGCAGCCTAGTTCAGTACCTGCATTAAATTGTCACATACCTGCTGGTCAAACATGCTGGTCAAACATGCTAGTCGAACATGCTGGTCAAATATACTGGTCAACAGCAAAGCCGCCTCACCTTGACCTCCTTCCAGGCCTGTGTCGTGGCCACCTTTGTTGCCAGCACCATCAGGTCTGCGTAGCCAATCTTCTCCCCCTTGGGGTCAACCGCTGCGTCAACTGCTGCCTTGGCCTCCTTGACGCGTGCAGCAAGCGGCTTCAGGTAGGCATTCTCAGGCCTGTTCAGCTCCTCACTGCAAGCATCAGCAAGGCACCATGCAGCAGAAATATAACAGAGACAGCAGTCATATGTACCATTATCAACCGCTGCATCAACTGCTGACTTGGCCTGCTTGAGGCGCGCAGCGAGCGGCTTCAGGTAGGAGTTCTCGGGCCTGTTCAGCTCCTCACTGCACACGTCAGACATACAGTCATCATCACTGATGCACTGAGAGCACAAACATAAACTGTTGCATAAACTGCTCACTTGGCCTCCTTCAAATTGCATTAGGCAGCTTCAGGTAGGCGATCTCACGCCTGTTCAGCTCCTCACTGCACACATACGCCACGCATCATGCAGGAACAATCAGGATGAGTGCAGTCATTCTTGGTGTATGACTGCTGCCTTGGCCTCTTTCAAACTGCTGCGAGAGGCTTCAGGTAGGCGTTCTCGGGCCTGTTCAACTCCTCACTGTAATTAATACAATGACGACAGTTGATCTGCTGAGAGGGCTGTAGCTGCATTCAACAGCCTTGAGCACACCTGGACACCCCACTGGCGCACCACCTGTATCACTGCCTTCGGCAGCAGCTATGTGACCAACCAGCAAACAGCGTGAGGTGCATGCAGCGCAAGCCGCAAAAAAATGACCAATAACAACACACCTGTTGATCAAGATCGAGCCGTCAAAGCCGCCCGTTTTGGTCTCAGCATCATACGTGGCAGCATCCCGCAGCATCAGCGCCAGCAGCTCAGTGGCGTTCCCAGGGCCAAGCAGCACACTTCACAAAACATTGGCACCCCTAGACACCCCACTATCGCATGACCCGTGTCACTGTATGCAGCAGAAGCTATGTGACCGCAAGGTGTCTACGCAGCGCAAACTGCAAGAACAAAGACCACACCTGTTGATCAAAATAGAGCCGTCAAAGCCGCCCGTCTTGGTCTCAGCGTCGTACGTGGCAGCATCCCGCAGCATCAGCGCCAACAGGCCGGTCGCATCCGAAGGGCCAAACAGCGGCTTGAGGGCGCCCTCTGCTGCTGCCTGGAATGCTGCACGTTGCGCGGCCTTCTGGAAGGTTGAGAGGGTGTTGATGGGCATCTCGCGAGTCTGAAAGTAACAGATGTAACAAGGTTGGAAATTGTCAGTGACAGATTGATGACGGGAGCTGGGGTGGACGCCGAGGTTTGGTGAAACTGGCAATGGCTGCAAGTGTGGTGTGTGCTTTGACAGGTACCATCAACTGGACAACAAATGCTGGGGTTGCACAGGAAGCTGTTGTCTTACATCTGCTGCTGCTGGTGGGTGCTTCCCTGCAGAATCTCTGCATGCTGCGTACTGCTCGCAATGGATTAGCCAGCCCCTGCTGCCAGTCCTGCCAGTCACTGTTGTATGCGCGTTATAGTGCAGCAACACGCTAAGCGGAACCAATTGCAGAAGACTAGCATTGCTGGACCATGCCTGTGTCGCAGACATTAAGCACTGATACTTGCTGGCAGCAAGCACTGTTAGCGCCTGTCTGACAAGCTGTCATGAGCCCCAGCAGCGTCTTTGACCGGCACTGCAGCAGCTGCACAGCACTCACCGCAGCAGCAGCTGGTTTTGACTGCAGCAGTGCGGCAGCAGCTGCTGCACCTGCAGCAGTTTGCAACATGCATGTTCAGTCAGTGAGAGGTTGCAGAGATGCTGCTGCAGATCTGGTTACCAGTGACGCATTCGCACAGTGCATCGTGCTTGAATACATCGGATATGGTATAAACGACAACAAAGCAAAGATCATGCGCGCTGGTAGCTTCTGCTGAACGGAGGGCATTTGGCTCCACTTCACTGCATATACGCCAACCCACCTGCCAGCAGCACGTCGCGCCTCGCTGCTCCCTCATTGGTTGCCTTACAGGACACCTGAAGCCTAGGCCTGATCGCAACAGGCTTGCTACCTGCCACGAACGCCTTGGGCGTGGTGAGTGACTTGCTTGCCAGGGCCATTTTGTGCTGCTGTTTGAAGCACAAATGGTGGGGGATAGATACCAACTACGAGCCCGACCTACGCGAAGCTGAGACAGAACGAAATCATGTGCTCTGTGACCTGTCCTGCTGTTGTTTACGGTGCTTGCATCCAGGCTTGATTCATGCACGGTTTCTCAGAACTCCTACATTACTGCTTGAACGTAGAACATCGATCTTGCTGATCTTCAAGTAGCCATCAAGGCTCCTGTCGCACCACTCTGGTCACCCGCACACGTCTCGAGCTCGCAACAATCCACAACTCATCGCTACAAACACGTTAATTTATAATGCTGCAGCGTGGCCTGCCAGCTGCTCTACAATGGGCGCCAGCAGCCTTGAGCAGTGCGGGGTGCCACCTGCAGCAGCAGCTGACTGCGGCCCAGATCGGAAGCTCTTGCTGCTCATCAACAGCAGCAACCAGCAGCATCGCCTTTAGCAACAGCAATAGCAGCAGCAGTAGCGTGGAGGGCTTGGCGTTCTGCCTGCAGCAGCGGCGCTGCTTTCAAGGCGGTGTGGTTGATGTGCGGGGCCAGCCCAGGAGGAAGAAGCTGCCTTACTTCAACCCAGATGATGGACCAGAGGGTGAGGATGGTTTTCAAGTGTTATTTACAATGTTATTTAGCATTAGAAAAACCTTAAAATTGCAAGAATGTGAACCAAGGCATGAGCGTGAAACAGGTTTCAACAGCAGCAGCAGCAAGAGCACTGGCAGCGCTGCTCTCAACAGACGAGAAAGCCTGTGATGAGACAGCCCACATGCATGCTTCTCAGCAGCAGCACCAGCTGTGGCATGGCTGTTCAGCATCTGGGCAGCACGTGATATCTGTTCTGCGTGCAGCGCCAGAGCGGCAGCAGCAAGGAGCAGCAGAGGGAGAAACATCGACACAACAAGCAGCAGCAGCAGCAGCAGCAGCCAAGGGTCATATGTTGAATCACTGGATATGTTTGTGTCCCATACACTGCTTCCCTCGCCATGACATCACGACTGAACTCGGTGTGCACGCGCAGCATTGCGCCAAGTATCCTTCGTACCCAACGTGCCTGCATTAATTGCATGTATGTCTTGTATTGTGTCACTTGCAGCATACCACTACTGGAAGGACCTGTGGGCAAACCCTCAGAAGAGCCCTAAACCGCGCCGCCCCAGAACCCTGCCGGTGTACCTAGAACCCGAGGAGCAGCAGGCGCTGATGGAGGCCGCAATAGCAGCAGGAGTGCCACGCCACCTGGCTGAGGGCGACAGGTTGCGGCAGGTAAGGCGCTAGCAGTGGGGTCAACAGTTCACAGCAGATGGCAGCTCAGCAACACAGGCACCTGCTCGTTTCATTTCTTATATTGTGGTAGTGCGGCAAGTTCTAAATATAACCTGAGCAGTGGGGCAAGTTCTAAATATAACCTGAGCAGTGGGGCAAGTTCTAAATATAACCTGAGCAGTGGGGCAAGTTCTAAATGTAACCTGATGTAAGCTAGAGTGTCACGGGGCACCTGGCTGAGGGTGACAGGTCGCGGCAGGTAAGGGCCTGGCAGTTTGGTGAAGAGCTTTTTCAACAGTCTGGTCAGCAGTTTGGTCAAGGGTCTGGTCAACAATTTGGTAAACAGTTTGGTCGACAGCTTACAGCACGTGGCAGCACAGACCACTGCACTAAACACATAGACTGTGGTGGTGGGGCGAGTCTATACCTTGAACAATGCAGGCGCTGATGTAGGCTAGAGTGCCACCTGGCAACTGGCTGAAGGTGACAGGTCGCGACAGGTAAGGGCCTGGCAGTTTGGTCAGCAGTCTGGTCAACAGTTCGGTCAGCGGCTTACAGCAGGCGGCAGCACAGCACAACAACACACACAACTGCACGCTTCGAGTTTTAGACTGTGGTGGTGGGGCTAGTCTTTACGTAGAACCTGAGGATCAGCAGGCGCTGATGGAGGCAGCAATAGCAGCAGGCGTGCCACGCCACCTGGCTGAGGGGGACAGGTGGTGGGGCAAGTCTGTACCTTCAACAATGGCAGCAGCAGGCGCTGATGTCAGCTAGAGTGCCACCTGGAACCTGGCTGAGGGCGACAGGTCGCGGCTGGTAAGGGCCTGGCAGTTTGGTCAACAGTCCGATCAACAGTTTGGTCAGCGGCTCACAGCACGTGGCGGCACAGCAGCGTATTTGCATTGAGTTGGTGGACTAACCTGCATCGTCACTAGTTGAATCAAGACCTGCTGACACCATGTTATGTCCTGTCTGCTGCTGCTGCTGCTGCTGCCAGGTGCCTCGGCTGATTGCAGCGGTGCAGCGCTCAGGTGGCAAGATCCCCACCGACCCTGACAGCCTGGCAGCCAGGGTCACTCAGCTGCTGGCGCTGCAGCGCAGCGTGCCTGGCCTGGACGTGCTGAGGATATTCAAGGCAAAGTGAGTAGTGTTTTTAATGTGTGTTATTCACCTGGTGCTTGCATAGCAATCTCTGCAACAAATGCCGGTTCTTCATGGTTTTGGGGTGGTGCTACCGATGTTGCCGTCAAGGCAAAGTGACTCTGTCTGTCATAGTCTTGCTTGGTGCTGTGTTGTCTGTTTGGGTGCAAGAGCATGTGGGGTGAATGTCTTGTTTGTGTGGGCTGTGGGAGCCGGCAGGGTGGCGCAGCTGCTGGCGCTGCAGCGCAGCGTACCTGGCCTGGATGTGCTGGATCTTCAAGGCAAAGTGAGTCTGTCTGTCATTGTGGCGTGGGGTCGGTCTTGAGTGTAAGATTATGTTTGGTGGTTGTCATGTGTTGTTTTTAGTGGTGGTAGTGGTGGTGGTGGTGGTGATGGTGATGGGAGCAGTCAGGCTGATGCAGCTGCTGGCACTGCAGCGCAGCGTCTGCGGGCTGGACGTGCTGAGGATCTTCAAGGCAAAGTGAGTCCGTGCAAAAACTTGATGTGTTTCCCCTGTCAAGGCAATGTGAGTATGTTCACAGAATGCTGCTGCTTTCTGAGTGTGTCCCTAGTGTCTGAAGGATGCTCTGTTTCTGCTTGCAGCACACAGATGTCTTAGCTGCTGTTGCTGCTGAGACAATATCATGTGGCGTGCTGTGTCCTGTGTCATCTTCATGATTGAGTATATTCTTGTACGTTCTCATGTGCCGCCCTTATATTTTAAGAGAGTGGAAGTTACACGTAGGCCGTTCGCCATCTCAGATGGCATGCACCACACAAAGTGAACGCAATCTTGCGCCAAAAAGGGAGATTGAAGCAACTTTGAAGCCAAAATAGTCCTAGACTCTCGATCAGGATTGTACAAGGCATAAGCTGGCACACCTAAAAGTGTGCTTTGAAACACCATAAAAGCGGGAGTAAACTGGCTAAAGCCAACATGAGCGCAATCCAATGGCACAACACAATGGATGCGATGCTAGTTGCACCAAAGATCATCCATATCAACCACTCCTCAAAAGTTGCGGCATCTCAAAAGACACCACCACCTGACACCACCACGCGCCAAATGTTCACTTCCCAAACCTCCACACTGCGCCACTGCTACTAAGCCTAGCTGCCAGGCACCTCCGCTGGCAGCGGTGGCACCTCTTCCCAGCTGCCCCGACGGCCATCTGCACCACCACGGCGCCAGCGCATCAGTGTGGCACGCGACCACCGGGTGCGCACGCCCTGCTGCTGCAGCTCACGCCGCAGTTGCTGCATAGCCTTTCGCTGCTGCCGCTCCTCTGCACTGAGCATTGCGTCAACATAAATGCTGTGACCAGCCTGCCGCAGGTTGCTGCGGATGCGGCCGCCAAGCATGTTGCTCAGGAGATCCGCCTCCTTCAGCGTAACCTCCCACAAGCACATTGATCGCCGCGCGCCTGAGGCGCTGCCGCTGCTGCTGCCGCCGCTGCCACCACCTGCAGCAGCAAGGGTCTCGTTACCCTCTGCTGCTGCTGGCTTTGGTGACCACACAATGCGTGCAGAGGTGATGCTGCTTGGAGTAACACCACCGCACTCAACTAGTGTAGCCACCAGGTCGGCACCACCCGTGCCCACAGGGGCGTGTACCATGAACAGCGCAGGTTGTGGCTGCTGCTCCGCTGCAACTGCTCCTGCACTTGCGTCAGCAGTTGCTGCTGCTGTTGCTGCTTCTGCAGCAGGCGCTGCTGCTCTTCGCGTTGTGCCTGCAGTTGCTGCTCCACCAGCTGTTGCAACAGCTGAAGCTGCTCCTGCTCCTCCTGCAGCCGTCGGTCCAACTGCTGCTGCTGCTCTTGGATGCCCGCCAGGCCGGCATTGAATGTGCTGCTTGCGTCCGTTAGCTGCTGCTTGAGGATATTTGTTATCGCAGTAGATTTTGCATGGTGAGTGAGAGGCCGCATGAGATGTGCAGCAGCAGGTGATCCACACTGCTCGCAGCACGCCTGCTTTCCTGACTGACACTGCTGCCTGCCCCTGCTGCACCCTGCTGTCACCGCAGTGGGTTTGGCATCTTGGTTGAAAGCCTTGTCATGTGCAGCAGCAGCCTACCCACACTGCACGCTGCACGCCTGCCTGACCGTCGCTGCTGCCTGCTCTGCTGCACCATGCTGTCCCCGCTTCCTGCATTGCCGACAATAGCCAGCAATTGTCTGAACTTGACGCATGGTAGCTGTAGCCAGCCTCACGACTGGTTTGCTTTCAATTTGCTCTCCCCGCAGTGGCTTTGGCATCTTGAGTGAGAGGCCGCAGGATGTGGAGCAGCAGCCGACCCACACTGCACGCCTGCCTGACCGTCTCTGCTGCTTGTTCTGTTCTGTTGCTGTGCTGCACCCGGCTGTCTGCGCAGTGGCTTTGGCATCCTGAGTGAGCGGCCGCAGGATGTGGAGCAGCAGCTGATGTACCTGGGCAACAAGCTCAAGCAAGCAGGTGAGCACTGTGCATGGCAGCAGCAGCAGTAACAGCAGCAGCAGCAGCTAATGCGTCTGGGCAACAAGCTCAAGCAAGCAGGTGAGGTCCAGCGCCAGGGTGGAATCATCTTCATCAGTGGGTTGTGGTGTCAAATCAGCAGCAGCAGCGGCATCAGCTGCTGGCTGCAGCAGCCGCAGCATTTCATGCGCAGGAGCAACGGCTACGGAGCTTGTAGCAGCCTCTGCATCACGAGACAACGTCTGCAGCGTCACTCCTGTTTGGCTGCACTCTGTCGCTCTGCTATGATATTTTGGTTGCTCAATGAGCCTGTCATTGGCTCAGAAATTGGGCGAAGAACACAAAGTGTAAGATCAAAATCTTGTGCGATTTGCCGCTGCTGCTGCTGCTGCTGACTGCCAGGTGTTGCTGCTGAGCCGGGCCTGCTGATGAGTGCAGCAGTGAAGCCTGCGCTGCACTACCCACTGGGCCTGGTGCTGCGGTGAGTGACTGAGGTCAGCAGTCAGCACTCAGATGAAATGCTGCTCAACTTTGTATCTTCCAGCTGTCCGTTGGTATGTGTTGGAGCCTGCTGCACTACCCACTGGGCCTGGTGCTGCGGTGAGTGATTGTGATCAGCTGTCAGCACTAAGGTCAATGCTATCATCTTAACTTGAAAGCTTAACAGGCGTCAGCTGGTACGTGTTAGAGCCTGCTCTGTTGTTTCTGGGTTCTGGTGCTGCGGTGAGTGACCCGTGGAAATGTCAGTGTAAAGGTCAATGCTATCATCTCAACTTCCAAAGCTTACCAGCGGTCAGTTGGTATGTGTTAGCTTGCTGTGATAACCATGAGGCCTGGTGCTGCGGTTAGTGACTGAGATCAGCTGTCAGCACCAACATCACTGCTGGCTGTTGTGATATGGCATACGAGCCGTCATTATGTGTGTGTTGGAACCTGCACTGCCTCACCCCTTGGCGCTGGTGGTGCAGTGCGTCTGGACTGCATCACATTGTATCCTCGTGACACAAAGTTGGCGCGCGATGTTGCAAGCTGGTAAACGATGCGTATGTTCTCGCGGCACACTCGACCTGCTTTGCAGCTGCATGTCGAATCAAATTCAAATCAATTTCATGAAGACTGCCATGCAGCCAAGTAACATGCATTTGTAGCTACATCAATCCTCTCGAGCACTGGAGTCACTCTTCGCAAGTGATCCTGTGCTGCCAGCTGTCCTGTTTTCATCTTCCCCTGCAGTGCACCTCGGTTGCAGGGCGCAGCAGCTACCTCATGCAATGCTGCTGGTTGACCTATTGAACTTATCCTGCGGATCTTCTGCTCATCCTCCTCTGCGGTTATCTTCTGTTGCAGGGCGCAGCAGCTGCCTGAACTGCTGGCATCAGAGCTAGGGAGGCAGCCTGCTGCAGCAGCAGGCGAGGAGGACGCAGCAGCAGCAGCAGTTCAGGAGGCAGGAGCAGCAGAGCCACAGGCAGCAGCAGCAGCAGCAGCAGCGGGTCGCCTGCTGCACCACCCCTTCAAGGCAGCACTGCTCAACAAGAGCAGCAGTGCACTGCAGCGGCACATGCGGGTGCTGGCACAGCGGTGAGTGGCCCCCCCTGGTCCTTCGGCTCTTATCTCTGCTATTTGTGATTTGTAATTGGTTAGTGTATTTGTGAGGTGTCGTGGTATTTGGTATTGTAGCTCTTCTGTTCATGTCTTCATTCTGTTGTTTGAATCACACAAACAACAGCAGCAGGGCACTGCAGCGGCACATGCGGGTGCTGGCACAGCAGTAAGCGGCCCCCCTGGTCTTTGTGTTTTTCATCTCTGCTGTTGTGTTTTTCATTTGTTCTGATGGATTGTGTTGGCCACAAACAGCCGCAAGGCACTGCGGCGACACAGCAGGTGCTGGCACCATGCTGAGCGGTTGCCGCCTTTCGGTTTTTTGAGCTTATTTGCGATGTTCTGATTGGTCGTGTCAGCAAAACTCAACATACTACATCTGGCACGCAGTTCATTCACTGGAATAGCGTTCCAACATTTGCGTGTTTGCTGCGTGTTTGCCTCGCAGGCATGGCCAGAAGCAGGCAGCCTCCATGTACCGCAAGCTGCCGCAGCTGCTGCTGTACCGCACCTACAACCTGCGCCGCAAAACCGCGGTCATCGCTGACCTCCTGGGCCTGAACCCTGAGCAGGCAGATCAGCTGGTGCGTGCTGACCCACGGCTGATGACGTATGCACCTGAGACGCTGCAGCAGCGGGCAGAGGCGTTATTGGAGCTGCTGGGGTTGCGGGATCAAGGCGCGTTGCGCAGGGTGGTGATGCGGTATCCTTCGCTGCTGCGGAAAAGCACAGAGAGCATAGAAGGTAGGCGAAGTTGCAATCAGTAGAACCATTTATGTTGCTGCTCGTTCTGGATGCTTGTCTGGCTGCGATTTGTGACTGTGGATATGTGTGTCCAATGGCTTTTGATGTGCACAGCAATGCTGGCCGGCTAGGGTATTGATGGTGTTGGGTTCAGCGGGCAGAGGCGCTGACAGAGCTGCTGGGTTCGCGGGATCAAGCTGCGCTGAAGAGAGCTGTGATGCGGTATCCTTTGCTGCTGCGCACATCCACGCAGAGCATAGCAGGTAGGCCGAAAGGTGCTGATGTGGGTCACAAAAGGGTTTCATGCGTGTGAATGCGTGTGCAGCCTTGCATGCAGGGGTCGGGTGTCCTGCGTTCTTTCCAACTAGAGTGCTGCTCTTTCACAGAGCTCAGCAGGTGTGCCAGGAGGCGCTGATGTCCTTGGTGGTCGAGATGCTGGCTGCGTCTAGCCAAAATGGTGCTGCAAGCAGCACCAGTGCTAGCTGCGTGGATCAGCGTTGATGGTGTAGTTCGGAGAGCAGCTAGCGCCAGATGCATCTTGGAGGCAAGTACATTTGTTCATTGTGCTGCTGCACCAGCTGCTTGTGCCTGCTGCTGCGCATGTGTCCTGCAGGCAGTTGTGTTACTCTGGTAGGGCGAGAGGCATCTATCACATCCAGCACAGGCGCGTTCATAGACAATCCCTTGTATCGGTGGTGCTGGAACGTTCCTCACGCTCTATTGCTGCTGTTGCTGCTGCTGCCGTTGCTGTTGCTGCCGCTCCGCTTGTCTTGCAGACAAGCTGCTTGTCATTCAAGAGCTAGTGCCAGATGCGTCTTGCAGCGAAGGTCACGTATCCTCTTTGCTGCTGCACCATCTGCTTATGCCTGTTGTTTCACATCCGACCTGCAGGCAATTCAGCCAATTCGGATTTGCTGGCAGGGCTAGAGGCATCAAATGCATCCTCCTTTGTATATGCGCCGCTGAAACACTCCTCAGCCTCTATTGCTGGCGCAACTGCTGCTGCCGCACCACCTGTCTTGCAGGCAAGCTGCTCGTCGTTCAGGAGCAGCTGGGGCTGGAGAGCAGCCAGGAAGCAGCAGCAGTGCTGCGGCGTCACCTCTGCCTTGCAGCACACTCAGCAACAGCACTGCAGCAGCCGCTGCAGCAACTGCAGCAGGCAGCCGATGGCCTGCTGCCCACCACATCAGCTGATGCCTCCTCTCCTAGGGCTGCATTTTCAAATGCGCAGAGCCCTTCGCCGCTCGCAGATTTGAAATCGAAAGCAGTCGAGGTTTTGCGTGCTGAACCGCGGCTGCTGACACTCGGCAGCAATGCAGCAGCCGGGCCGCAGTGGAGCCTTGCAGGACGGCTGCAGCTGCTGCTGCAGCTGGCAGGAATCAGCGACAGCTGGCGGGCTGCGGTTGCAGCGCTTGCAGGACAGCCTGCAGGAGACGTTGCTGCTGTGATCGGCCACAGGGAGTTTGTCGCACGGCTGCAGTGGCTGCTGCAGCAGCGGCCTGAGGAGCCGCCAGCGCAGGCAGCAGAGCACGGCGGCGAGGCATTTGGGGTGTACAGTTTGGTGATGATGAGGCAGGCGCGGTTTGAGCTGCGGTTCCCAGGGTTTGTGGCGCAGCTGGCGGAGCAGCAGGCAGCAGCACAGCATGCAGTAGCACAGCAGGCAGATGCTGAACAGCAGCTGCAGTAACGGCTGGTAGGCCTGAGGGCTTTTTACTAAGGCCTGATGGGACTGCAGCTGGAACTGATGATTTGGTAGGATGGCTTGTTTTGGCCTGCTTTGTGTGCCCGCTGAGCCCATCACTGGCCTTGAAAACGGGCAAGATCATGTGACCGTCGGAAATTTGTACTCCGTTGAATCATGGTGTTGAGCGGGTGAGAACACACCCCGCTTTTTTCACCCTGGTGTAAAGAGGTAGGGTTTGGACAGTGCGTTGAGGACACAGCCTCTTTGATCAAGACATTGAAAAATGACGATATCGAAACACCCTCGCCTCTGAATAATGGAAATGATGAAAGGTCGCCGGCGTTCTGTCCTCAAGACCGTTATTTCAACCATCTTTAAATAGACCGTCTTACAACATACCTACCGCGCGTTGAAACAAGTGTCAGCGCGTTCAGTCAACACATGCTTTTGCCGCGAAGTAAAGCGATGTGTTTCATGACCTGCTGTCACGTTGTGTGCAGCTGTTCTCAACAGTCTTCAGCACTTTGAACAATATACCATGTCAAGGGTTTGCGGTACTGGAAAGGGCAGCATGCAAAGCAGGTAAAGCAGGCAAAACTCCCCCATCATGCCTCCCTCATTGTGCAACTCAATGCTGTCTCGCTGCGACACGCATGCACAGCTGGCCCACCCACTGTAATGCGCCGCTGACTGTCAATGCTGAACAAGTAGATCATAGCTGTCCAGATCCAGGAGCTTCCGGGGCACCAACCTTTCTGCGTCCAGGGCGCATCAAGTAGAGGGCTGCGCATGCACGCACTTTGATATCTTGCGCTTTGATATCATACCATGTCACATCACAATCAGATTGTTAAATGGACACCTTTAGCACTGCAGTAACCACGTTCAACGGCATGGCATGCAGCAGCACTGAAGCACATACTGAAACTTGATCACAGGGCGTGTGTTTGCATATCCGGACATACACCACACCACACACTACCAAAGGCCCACCATACCAGCCAGCAACTGCATCATACCCATCCCCTTGCACCTTATCACACACAGCCAGACCAATCCGCCCCTCTCATACTCTGGACTCTGAGAGACCTAACCTACAAATCAGCAACCATCCACAGCCAGCACTAGCCAAACCGATCTCCCTAATAATAATCAATCCTTGTAAGCCATACCTTTCGGCATCGGCAACCGCGCCTCACCCACTGGGGAGGCGGAAAGCAGACTGATTTTTCTCTGTATTTTCCGATCTCCCTGTACCCAGCTATACCCAGCACAAACTGAACTCCACAAGGGCCATGCAACACATGCACCTTGGACTGTTGTAGCCACCCTCACCACCCAAACTGAACACATGCAGATGACACTTGATGATATGCTGCACATCCACTTGCCAGCGCCACTAAAGCACAGTTCCAAACTTGCAACAAACCATCAAATGCATCCCATTTCACAGGCTGCATGCACCTCAACACAGCAGCATGGCTCAATCGCTGCCATTGTCAGCATGAAACATTCAACACTCTCTGCTATACGTCACTCCCCACGCCCCTGGTCGTCATTAACGCTGAAGTCCTCTGCCTCCTCCTCGTTCTCCAAGTTCTCAGCCTGGCATTGCAGCAGTGGCGGGAATGCAGAGGAGCATAACAAAGATTCAGGAGATTATGCGCACGTTGCACGATGCTGCGTGATCTCCTTGAAAAGGGTGTGCTGTGCACCTGCATGCAGGTACAGCGTACACACACAACAATTACAGCTCACATGCACAGCACACACGTGTTACACACCAGACACAGACCGTAACCACGCAGCCGGAAACGATCAAATGCGTACTTGGGATGCGCCCATGCCTCAGGTTGGCCACAACTTTGCACTCCGGCAGCGCACTCACTCACCTGCCGTGCCGGTTCAGTGCCTAGCGCGCCACTAGCAGCGCTGCCGGTGGCAACAGTCCAGTGCAGCAAGGTGCTTCAGGGCTGCGCTCTGCTTCTTCATGACCAGCACCAGAACATCAAGCACCTGCAGAATGGCCAGCACGAGCGAGGCATTGCAAAATGACAGCATACATACTTGTGTGTCAGGCATGTCATGTTTGCATGAGCACAGCGCTAGTGCCACATCTATGGCCAACAAGGTTTGAGAAGTGTGCTGCACACAGCAGCAGCAGCAGCAACTGCAGCAGCAGAGACTGCTGCAGCCAGAGCCTTACACGCAGCCGATCTGATTGCTCACACAAACTTCCACCACTTCAACAGCAACATCAACAAGAAGAAGCCGTTATGCAGTGCTGGCATGGTGCATGCAGGCAGGCCGGGTTCAAAGATACATGTGCACTGGCGGGTTCAAAGATACATGTGCACTGGCGGGTACAAGGAAACATGTGCACTGGCGGGTTCAAAGATACATGTGCACTGGCGGCGCTAGTGATCCTGTGGTGCAGCCTGTCTGGTCCCAGTGATCCTGCTTGATGGCCAGTCAGTACCAGGGCAAGCACCCCGAGGAATGGGACCAGGCGGGCTGCACCACAGGATCTGTGTGTTCAGCTTGACCTGCTCACCAGCGGCGTTCAGCAATCACCTGTATGCTATCTCTTTCTGCTTGTTGGGCAGCTCGGCGGCGCTGATGTAGCCTATCTGCTGTTGCTGCTGCCGCATCTGCCGCTGCTGCTGCTGGTTGTCACCTGCTGCCTCATCACTATCCCTGTGAGTTGGCTGTCATACATGTGCATTCGAGCTGCCATGAACTCCATACAGCCATCCACTTGCTCACAAGGTTGAAACAAGAATGATACATGCATTTGCAGGCAAGTTGTGCTTCAACTGCAGTGTGATCTGTGGCTACCTGTGATCTACTGCTGCATTGATGTTGTGCTTGCTGCTGCACCAGGAGGCAAGCTGCGTATGCTGACTCCAGAACATTCTGTTGCGATCGAGTTGCGCTGCCAGCAGCTTGATGAAGGAGCGTCCTGCTGGCAAGGCTGCCCAGGAGTGAGGGCCAGAACAGTAGACATGGCTGATCTTGCAGTGGCTGGGCTCAATCGCTTTATTGACTCAGACATAAGATCTATCATTAAATATAAAGCATATACAGGGATCTATGTCGCACGCGCTGCATTGAGAGGCCTTCAACGCCTGTGGGAATGTTGTGGTGTGGGGATCAGACCGTCAACACAACGCTCACGCCAGGTTCTATTGCTTGGATATAGATAATGATGAAGCTTCAGGCTCTGATCTGGGCGTTCGCCGTGCTGAGCAGGTGGCTACGCCCAGAACCGCAAACGCTGTGTGTTCAAACTCGACGTGTGACTGTTACAGAGCGCACTCTATGCCCTGGATGCAGCATACGGCTTTTTTTGGATGTTTTTTTGTTTATTTGATCCCTTTGTAAGGTCAGATTGGTGAATGTGCGGCTGTACAAGCTCATTTTGATCCACATGGCTGATGAAACGGGCATGCCATGGGATTCATGATGGTCTGGCGTGTCCTCATATCCGGTCTTTAATTTGACTGATGATCTGCGTTTCATCACTCTATTGACGTAATGAATCTGCCTGTTGATCGAAAGCCCTTCTGCCAACAGCGGTACTTTTGTCAACACGTAAGCGTTTGCATATACCCTCGTTTCATGGCCTTCTTTTTCAGCGAAACATCTAAATACCCTGTGTAACGACATATGTCTTTCGTCCAGCCGGTTTTCGCTCTGATTCATGACCGTGTTTCGTCAAAGGCGCGAAAAAGAGCACAACAGAGGGGGTGTGATCGAACACGGGTATTATTCAACGGAGTGCAAATTTCCGACGACCTCTTGATGCTTGAATCTAAAGGGCAGCCAGCCAGTCAGGCGGGCTAGAAGTCAGGCCTCAAGTTTCCATGCGCACGCTTCGGTCGCGGGCTTTGTGCTTGTTTAGCCAGCTAGACATAATATGGTTTCCTCTGGCAAACCAAAGCATTTTCAAATGCTTCACCACACGTGTCTAGACATGATCTGCACACTCTTGAACATGTTCCGGGCGGTTTCGTGGTTTCACCTTGAAGCCTTGCGACTGTTTGCATCCGCGGTGCCACATGTAAGCCGACAGCACCCAGCACTGCAGATCAACAATTTGCACAGTCTTTCAATCGATGGGCAATTGTATACGTGAGGCTAAAGGATGCGTTCCGCAACTTTTGTGATAAACTCCGACACGGCCGTTCCAGCGAGTCTGCACCTGCAACCTTGCTGCAGTGCTTACAACGACATTGAAGTTTGTGTTCAGGCGTAGGGAGTGGTGGCTGCGCCTCAATAGCAGACTGCTTGAGGAGAGCGTTCAGAGCAGCACCAGTGGCATCACACGACAGCATCATCATCGTGCCCCTGCCACTGCAGCTGTGTTTGAGAGCTCAGGGTTGTTTTCATGTTCAAAATGAAGCTGATTTTCAAGATCTACGTGCGGTTGGTGATGGCAGTGACTCTAGTTGTGCTGACATCAATGCGGAGCCGGCTCAGCAGCAGCAGCTTCATCCGTCTTGCGTCAGGCCAGGGCCTGTCTGTGTCAGCGGACAACCTGGGGGCAGGCGCTGAGGCCACTGCCAACAGTTTGAACAGTTTGAGTCGGCACTGGAGCTGGCCACAACAGGAGGCAGGGGCAGGTGCGCCTGCTGGTGCCACGTGCAGCACATAATCAGCAAAGAGCCTTAGCTGGCACAGCAGCAGCTGTAGCAGCAGCAGCGGCGCCTCAGGGAAATGGAACCACATGATGCTACCACAATACAACAGTCGCCACCACCAGCAGCAGCAGTAGCAGCGGCAAGTTCAAAAAGGCTGTGCATTGTGTGCTGCTAACGTGCACGGAACGGCTGCAAACATGTCTTTTGACTGACTACTGTGCCATGCGTCATGCTTTTGTTCCACTGCAGAGGCGCCAGGGGCGGCACCAACAGCCTTGGTGGCTTTGCCAACCCCAATTCCTTTGCCACCATGCAGACAGCCATTTATTACATCGCCGGCTCTCCCCAGGTGTATGACAGCAGCAACCCAAGGCATATGCCAGGGCGGCGCAACTACGTTGCTCGCACCAATGACCAGAAGCTGTGCTCCACTTGCTGAGCTGGTTGGGGTGCTTAGGTTGTGCATACAGATACATTGAAACGCAGTTTGAGCCTGTATGCAGAAGTTTTCAAAGCACACTTGCCACTGGCAGCAGTATAGTTTCAAGACGCAGAGCACGTCACAACACAGTTTGCCTGATACCTAGTTTACAAGCGTGGAGCTATAATGTGATAGTCCTTCCTGCTGCTGCCGCTGCTGCTGCTGCTGCTGCCGCAGTGTGTCGCAGGCCATCACCAAGGCGGTGCAGATCTCAGTGGCCAGGGCGCTACAGCAGGACCCTGCCCGGTCCAGCATCAGCCCCCAGGCCTTCTACTACTGCGCACCACCAGTGGGACGCAGCTGCAAGACGGGGTGGGTGTATGTAACCATGTTTGCAAATGTTTTTGGTGCAGTGCAGCTCACCTGGTTGAACCTTACACCCAAGTTGCGCACAGCCGTTGCGACTGTTGGTGTGCAGCATTCAGGGAGGATGGTTGCATCGGGAATTCAAACACAACTTCCTCGGCCAGCACTTGCGCCATAGACGCACAACCAACAAAAGCATGTTGTTAAGCAGCCAGGCAGCTAGGAGAGACGCATCTTGGGCGGCAGTCTAAGCCATATGATCATTGTTGGCCAACATAAACGCTCTGCTGCTGCTGATGCAGGTGGGACATTCCTGAGGCATTGAGGTAAGGAGCTGCTGATGCTTCAAGTTGCTGCGCTGCTTGCCAACTCAAAGGCTTGCCGAAACCCTCAGGGGTTGACAGAACAACGTCGCTTTGCATGCTACTAGCAGCAGGGTCCACACGGTAGCAGCAGCAGCAGCAAGCAGCAGCAGCAACTCAGTAGCAGCTGGCAGCTGCAACAGTCATCACAGCTGTTAATGTATAAAAACCTACATCACGCGCGCTCATGCTGCTTGGCAGTATGCCAGGAATTGTTTCTCATAACATGCTGCTGAACACGACCGCTGTTGCTGCCGCGGCTGCCTGCGATGGCACCTGCTGTTGTATTGCTGCTGTTGTTGATGGTGGCAGAGCGCTGGTGAGTTGAGCAGAGGGATGGTCATGGTTTGCAGCAATGACGAGCTGAACCTTCCAGCACCAGGTGTATTCATGGTGCGTCAATGGTGCATCAATGGATGAGAGGTGTGATACGGCAGCCGTTGCTACATAACACTGCATGCCACGTGCGCTGCATATCATTGCAAAGCTTTGCAAAGCTGATGCATGTGTCCCTGATGGCATGATGCGTTCTCATTGCTGGGATTGCAGACCGAGAACCCGTAGTAGATACTCCCAAGCAAGTGCTTCAACGCCTCTCAGCTGCAGCAGGGACAAGACGAGGCAGACGTTGGCGACTGGACAAGGGCATGCAGCACAGCAGCAACAGCTGCAACAGACCCCAGTTGTGCAGCTATCACGAAGCAGCAGCTGTTGTACAACTGTACGTTCAAGTCGCTGAGCTCCTTCTACCAGGTGCAGCAGGCAATCCGCACACATGGCGCAGTGGTCACCAGGTGTGGTGTGAGACTGCTCAATTGACGTTCAGTAAGTGGCCTTTGTCAGCCAAAATTTTCCATTGTTATGATGAAAATGGTATGTGCAAGCCATGGCTGAATAATACAGGCTGAGCAGCACTGCTGGACAGAGGGGGACTGCAGCAGATTGTTGTGCGGCATGGGTGCCACCTGAGGCACATACCTAGGTGTGATGATACGATGCTGCTGCTGCTTGTGTTTGCAGGATGGTGGTCAACAATGATTTTGAGGTGCAGCTCAATGAAACAAAAAGGGTGAAAGCTGGCATGTCACTGCCGCCATACCGCTACAACGTGACAGCCAAGCCCAGGTGCGGGCGCTGCTGCAGTGAGGTGAACCTAGAGCTGAACCCAAAACCCTTTGGAAACCCAAGTCTAACGCACATCACTGCCGTGGCATCTATTTCAGTCATTGTGAGAGCAGGAAGCTGGTACAAGCAAGGCGATAACTGGGAACTCTGGTGCTGCCAGCAATCGAGTTGCGGTTGTTGCCATTCTCTTGATACCAACGCCTATCAGGTTGGCAGCGTGGGTTGCTGCCACTAGTGGCATAGTCCTGGGACAGGCACGCAGACACACGTTGATGAGACGTTCAAAAGTGCTTGACAATGGTTGCCTGTGTTCCTGGCCACCCAGCTGCTGCATCCCGTCATGCAGCTTTGCACATGCAGCCCTCATCACTGGCTACGACAACACCAACTACACCTGGTGAGGGAAAAATTGCAAGCAACACCTTGCAAGCTGTTTTATTGCCGGCATAGCTGCAGTTGCTATAATCGTACATATCCCTTGATTGGAAGCTGGCTACAAGAGCCGTGTTCGCACTGCCAGTAGTACTGCTGTAAATGCTAGCACAAATGCGTTACTTGCTGCAATCATGACACTCACATGCATTGCACACAATGCGGTGGCACCTGCACATCCAGGAGCATACTGAATAGCTGGGGACGGAGCACTGACGCTGGCCAGCTGTGATCCAGCGGCATAACACGTGATGGGATGTTCAAGATGCAGATGGGTCTGGCAGGTGTTGGCACGCCTGACGCAACGTATGCAGTTGCATGCCACCCTGCTGATGGTACAAAGCTGAATCTGCACTGGGACAGGCCGTGGACTCGAAGCAGGCGCCGTTATCTGACACCACGGCAGGGTGACAAGGACACATGCTACAGCTACACCATTCAGAAGGGTGACACGGTTGGTGGCATTGCTGACCAGTTTGGGCTTGGCATGCGACAGGTAAGCCCTGGCTGCAGTTAGGAAGCTCCTGGACCAGGTTATGAGTTGGCCAGCGTGTGATTTAAGTCTGCATGCAGTTGTGCAGCTGATGCAGCAACCCAAACAGCAGCTGCCGCCAGACGCAGTGCATATGGTGATGTCGATTGGACTGAACCTGCTGATGATCATCAGACTGAAACGGATTTGTCGCTTTTAGACCTGCAGCTTAATGTAACGCAGAACGTGACTGCACCTGGAGTAACACTGTCTGCCTTCCTTGCATGAAACAGTACGTGCAGGATAAGCACAACTTGGGCGTTCTTGGCACGCTGGCGACATTTAAGTATGTGCTTGGATCAACCCTCAAGGAGGATCAACTGCGCATTGCGTGCATGAAACGCAGCAAACACCGTCACGTCCGCCTACACAACTTCGAAGTCAAGTGTACAGTGTTCCTTCTACGATGCTGCTGGCATCAGAGCAGATGTAACATGCACGGCTGCCAACTATGAGGAGTGTGCGCGCCCTGGTGCTTTGTGTTTCCACCCAGGTTTGAGGTTATGGGTGTGATTTGGAAGGCAACACAGCGAGGCCAAGTTTCACACGTGCATGTATGTTGCTGTGTGCATCTGCCACATGCGGTGATCGCAACAACAACAAGCCCAAGGACGCTTATATGTTTGCTGTCTGTTTTGCTTGCTCAGCGTATGCTGTATCCGCATGTGCCATTTGCGTGTGCATAGGGCAGTTGCATATACTTGCTTATACTTACTTATTTCTTCGTGGTTTCAATCACAGGTGTTGTCGGGTGCGCACTAACGTACCCTGATGTGAACGTCACTTCAGCCCTGACCACCGGCAAGCTTGTCAGGGTATGCAATGACAACTGGCCGTCGTTTGTTGCCTTTGACAAAGTGGCGGACATCCGTGGCAGTGTCCTCGCTGACTCAGAGATAGAAGAGTCACAAGCGATGGGCTTGCTGCAGGCATTGCGGTCGTCTGATGCATCAATTACTGCCGAATGGGCTGTCAAGTACCTCGCCTGCGGTGTGAACAGAGTCATTGTGCTGCCAAAAGGCAAGCAGATTCCCTGGATGATCAAGTGCAGGAAGCCTTCTGCTCCTTGGCGAAGAAAGGCCAACGTTACGTATCTTGGATACAACCCGTGCACTGGGCCATTGGGCTACTTGCCAGACAGTGTCAGCGAAGGCAACCGACTATAGCCTTCGCTGAATATCAGCCTGGTGACTGCATTAATGAGCCTCCCTGAGTTGTGGAACCTTGACATGGTGGTCGGCACAGGAGCCTTGCTGCCTCAGTTGGGGACTCTCTTTCAATTACAAGATATGCGGCTCTGTCATTTCTGCCTTCGCGGGACACTACAAGCCAGCATGTTTGCTGGTTTGACCAACTTGATAATGTTTGATGCAGGACAGCTGCAGAAGGTGGCCGGCGCAGATGACGCTATCAGTGACGACTGTGGCATCAGTGGCACTCTACCCACCATCAAGTTGCGCTGGGATATGATGAAACCCTGGCAATCCAGCATCTTGGCATGTGTGTTTTTTTCTCTTCATGACCACTAATTTGTATGACAAGGATACCAACACTATAGGCTGTGTAACTAACTAACTAACTAACTAACTAACAACAATCAACTTACAGGACTGTTGCCATCAGGGCTGCTGTCACTAGCAAATGTCGTTGATCTTGCCAACAACATGTTCACAGGGTCCATACCAAGTGGGCGGAGGCTGTCGGAGGTGGTGGCACGCGAGGTTGACTTGGCAGGCAATGATCTGACGGTGGGTGCCACCCATAGTATGATAGGGGCTGACCTGTACTGTCAAGACTGCGCTCTCTTGTAAGCTTTCATGCTGAGATTAGTTTCAGGAACTGGACGAGGCCAATCAAGTTTGGATCGTACATCACTTTGTGTCTGGCAGACGTGCACATTATTGCACGTGCTTGATGAATACAAAGTGATCTACGATTGGATATAACTGGTTATGATTGGTTATAGTTGGTTATGATCAATCAATTAATCATTTCAACCAACCACAATGCGTGATACATCACTGTGGCCAAGGCATGTATAGGCTGCCACAACTAGCTAGAGCGTTGAGCAGTTACTTGTAAAGCCAACTTCAATCAAGTAATTGCTCTATTGCAAATGCATGGAGTTTTTCCGAAGAGTTGGTGGAGCGCCGCTGGCCAGGTGACCATCTTAATGGTTGACAACAAGTTAGTTAGTTAGTTAGTTAGTTAGTTACACAGCCTATAGTGTTGGTATCCTTGTCATACAGCCCGGGCTTGTCAGTTTGTGTGCCATTGGTGAACACTAGCTCCTTCGGCTGCAACAACACCCAGATTTCAGGCTTATGCAAACCCAATGCTGCAGGCTTAGAGCTGCAACAGAGACATGCTCTTTCACTTCTTCCAAAGCTGTTGCATGGCTTTGGTAAGTTTAATATTGCACTTCAGAGATTGCTGCACAAAGCATCAAACTTGGGCAATTCGGTAGGTGATGGTGAAACATTGCTTACACCGTATGAATACCTAACAACGGCACCAGGTTCTCCTTCTCCTAGGCGTCATTGAAGTTGTTGATGGCGTTGAGTATGTGACATCATTCAGTTTTACCAATGGCCCAGCAGCTGAATCTCCTATCCTGCAACTTAAGCGCCTGATACCTGTTGTTAAAAATATGCCAAAGTTGCAGTTCTTTGACTGCATTGGCTGCAATGCACAGCCCAGTAGGCTGCAGCTATTGTCGGGCCTTCCTTACGCTGCGCCAAATATAGAAGATTTGGTTTTGATTGACAGCGGTTTGACCGGTCAGCTGCCGCCTACTTGGGGAAACTGGCCAAGCATTAGCAGCATAATGCTAGGCTGGAACAGCATCAATGGGACCTTACCGGATAGTTTTTCTTTGCTCCCCAATATGACGTGGCTTGATCTCAACAGCAACAAGCTCCAAGGCACTTTACCTAATTCGTGGGGTCAAGCATGGGTTGTGCCAAAAAGTATGCGTATGGACTTGCATGGCAACTCAAGCATACGAGGCGAAGTGCCCAGCTCTTGGGTACACTTTTCAGAAGGAGAGGTCGACCATGTGGGAACACAAGTGGGCGGGTGTGCACCCAATGGCTTGACTTTGAGGCAAGAACCTGCGCTGCCTACATGCTCAAGTGTCAGCAGTGACGCGGCAGCGCTGCAGGCGATCCAGGGACTGCTGGAGCGATCTGGTTTATCCAATTCTGGCCTGGGCACCTGGATAATTGGTGAGTGAGCAGTGCAAGTCATATTGAGTTCAGGTCAGTGCACGTGCGTATATACATTTACAAGCTGCTGTGGACTGTTTCTTTGTTGAGCAGGACAGTGGGCCCAGGTGGACGTCGTGCAATTTGATAACTAAGTGGCAAAAATTGTTTCATGTGGGATATGTGCACTGAAAATCCCTCCATACTGGTAAAGCGTTGAAGACCACATGTAGCGCTCAAGATGTGCGCTGTTGGGGATGTTGCAGGTGGGGACTACTGCAATGGCACATGGATAGGTGTTAGTTGCTCAACCCCTGGTTACGGCCCCCTTGTGGTTACTTGGCTCAACATGACCGCACTGGATATCCAAGCTGAAGCCGCGACCTCACTCCCGCTGCTTGATGTTGTGGCTGCCGTCAGCAACATGACAAACATGAAATTTCTGGTCCTACCCAATATTGGCATGTCAGGCACCTTGTCTGCATTGTCTCAACCCGGATTAGAAGCCTTGAAGCAACTACGCCACCTCAACATAAGCCACAACTTTGGCATGACTGGGGAACTGCCAAAGAACTGGTTCACTTTGAGCGGCCTGCAGATCTTGGACATTTCACACACTGGCATCTCTGGCACCTTGCCGGCAGCGTACGCTGCTCTTCAGAACTTGCGGGAGTTCCGGGCTGCGAACTGCACTGGGGTAACTGGGCAGTTGCCGCCTACATGCGGCCTGCTACCACTTGAGGTGCTCGAGATCACCACCTCCGGACTGAGTGGAACACTGCCAAAGGAGTGGACGCGGCCGCCATACGACGGTCTGCCGTGGTAGTGGCGGCAGCCGCGGCCATGCATGCAGAAGTACCAGATGCATTGCATGACACCTTTGCTGAACGCTCTGCAGCAAGTGGACCGGCTGATTTGGCATTGGATGGGTTGTGCGTCTTGGATCTTTCCGTGTCATTGCCTGGCAAGGGTGGCATGAGCGGCACACTACCTGACGGATTTTCTGCCTTGACGCAACTACAGGTATGTTGCATGCTGGTTGACCATGTGGGTGTTGCCTTTTACATTGACTATGGCACAATGTCAACAACACCAAAGGCCACTTGATGGCCTCGCTCGCTGTCCCCATCCATCTTGTACACAACCTCTGCATATGGCACCTAATGCGGCACATGCAAAGATGCAGTGTATTTGACTTTCAGGTTGGCTGGTTGTGCTTATACAACAAGAGGTCATGCCTCTCACACAGGGGCTGTTTTTCTGGGGTTCAGCCTCCATTTGAGTGACAGTCAGAGCTGAGCTGTTTGCAACATTCTTTTTCCAGCTAGCGTCCGTTGCGGCGTAGCCGCTTGAACACACCGTGTAACCCCTCTTCTTCTTCTTTCAGGTTGGCTAGCATACTTGCCCACCGCATGTACATGCAGGTGCTGATGCTCTCCGGCCACAACTTCACCGGCACCCTCCCAACATCCTGGACACGCCTGCAGCAGCTGCGTGTGCTGGACGTCTTCCGCAACAGCCTCACGGGCAGCCTGCCTAGCTGGTACGTCAGCATGCGGCAGCTGGCAATGCTCAAGGTGCACAACAACAAGCTGGTGAAGCTAAAGGTTGACACAAAAGTACGCGCAACATCGTTTTTGCCGTCAGAGTCTCAGTGTTACTTCAATGAGCTTGGTGTTTTGTATCGATAATACATATGATAGTGCAATCTGTGCTAGGTGTCCCAATGGCATAGTGGTAGCGTGGTGGCGTGTGATCCATGTGAGTGCACGTTCAATTCCTGCTGTTCTCATACGGCAAATACCACGCGCGCGCCTTAGCCTTAGCCGTCAGCCGCAGCCGCAGCAGTAAACCAAGAGCCCTTCTCTTTTGCTGCAGTGGCATGCAGACAGTTCTGGCTGCATGCCCCTGGTGTGTGTGTGAGGCTGATGCTTGTGTTCTGCTGTGGTTTTGCTGTGCTGCTGGCTGTGCTGTTTGTTGTGCTGTTGCTTTTGGGCTGGCATCTGCTGCTTGAGGGTGTTGCAGGCACAGCAGTGCATGCAGGGCAAAAGCACATCATTTATAGGTTCCAGGATGGGGCTGCTCAGAGTAGTTGGCAGGCATCCTGCTGTTGAAGCTGCTGTGTTTGTTTGGCATGCAAAAAGAGGCATTTTCAGGCCATCTCCAGGCTGCTGGTGATGGCATTTTCTGTGCTATGCTGGGTCATGATGGCTGACTCAGTTTCATCTGTGCAGCTAGGATCTTGAAGTAGACATGCATGGCATTGCTGTCCTAGCTCTGCTTCAGAACATATGAATGTTTGGTATGTCTGCTGTTGCAGACTTGCTGTAAAACACCCAATTTGACCATTACTTTTGTGTCAACCTTTACCAGATGGGGACCTGGAGTTCTTTGAGTATCTGATAGGGGATGGCTCGCAGCTGGTGTGCTTGTCTGTTGCGGACAACAGTGAGACGCTTGTGGATGCAGCCAAAGCGGCTGAGCTGAAGAGCAGGGCCGAGCGCAGTTCTCAACCGACGCAGCTGGTTATAAATGAGCCGCGCCACAAGCTGTGTGATGCTGAGCGCTGGAAGTAGCTACTAGCGTAATACGGCGTATTCATGATGTCACTGTTGACTCTGGCACATGCGTGCGTGTATAGGTGCTAGATAGCGGCTCCCTCTGCAGATATCACTGTTGACTCTGGCACATGCGTGCGTGTATAGGTGCTAGACAGCTGCTGATCTCTGGTCTAATGCACCTGTTTGTTGGTCCCACTGTAACCCCTTGGCACTACTAGAACGATTATGACTTTGAATCATGCAATGATAACAAGAGCTTCTGCACAACAAAGACATATGCGTACCTACACGCACATGCCAAGTGCCTTGCGTCGTCTCGTCCTATGTGCCTTCAAATAAACCCAACCTGACTATGATGCTGCGTCACTTGCCTACAAACCCAACCTTCTACTTGCGCACTCTGTAGCCTAGCTTCGTGTCCCATTGCAGCGGCTTTTCATGCCTGGGCAGCCCCCCCTGGCTCTCTGCAACTGTGACTCCGTGGTGCCAGTCAGGCGGACAGATGGCAACATACCTGCGGCAGAGACACGCATGAACGTGTCAGGTGCAACAATGCAACATACTGCTGACCAGGGGCGATGATCCGTACGGTTGCATGGCATTGCAGATACACGCAGCACAGCAGTGCCACAGTGCACACACTACACTCAGTGTACTCGGGCGCCTCACAGAAGAAGTTGTGCTGATTAGCAGCCTGCTACGGTCGCAGTCGGCGTGCAACTACATATCCAGATGTGCAGCATGCCCTCATCAAGCTCACCTAGCCAGGCCGCCAGTGCCACCAGCAAACCTTGGAAAGCCCATGGCCACCAAGCAGCCTGTGGGCGGCACTTGGTCCAGGTTGGCCACACCCTCGGCTTGTGCAAAGCCATTGTGCAGCAGCCACGCCTCGCCTTGTAGGGTTGGTGTGCCATCCGTGTCTAGTGGCTCGTGGCCTGATCAACAGCAGCAACATTAGCAGCACAACAGGCAAGCAGATGCTTTGACGTAACGGATTTGTTCCAGCATCCGATTGGCTCCAAGTGTCGCAGTTCTCACTGCATACTTGCTACACATCATGCATCGCAGCGTGTGCATGCTGGTCAAAGTGACAGTCAAGGCATGCGCCTACTGATCTTCAAGCACAACAGCATATGTGCTTGGAGCGTGCCGGACACCGGCACGCGAAGAATCACCATTTATCTCAGTAGCTGCGTCACAAGGCAGCATTGTCGAGATGTAACCACACGACCTGAGATTGCGGCTCTCTGAGCCAGGAGCCACACATTGGGCTCAAAGTGTCCTGGATGCCCACTTCGCGGATATAATGATGATAAAGCTGTAGTTACAACGTACATACAGGCGATCTAGCAGTCATGGCAGCGCCTTGGCTGTGCGATCACCCCACCTGCAGGGGAAGTGCTGCAGCGACATTCTTCGCGTCAACCTGTGTGTGCGATGCAGCTACGGCGTGATATATGATATTTTACATCGATCAGCTCCCAATGCGACCATTTGCACGGCGCTAGCAGTAGCAACAGCAGTAGTAGTAGCAGCAGCAGCAGCGGCAACAGCAGCCACAGCCTAGAACAACCTGCTCGTGTCTGCCAAGCAGAAGAGCAACATGAAGTGCTACAAGAACAGAGCATGGCACACGCCCTGGTCGAGAGAGACTGAGCAGCAGCGCCAGCTCCCACCAGGAGACAGATGTGACTGACAAGGCCTGTCAGCCAGTGACAGCGTCAGGAGGCGCGAGCACAGGGACAGCACCTACCAGTATCAGCCTGGAGGCCCACAGTCAAGCACCTACCAGCCAGCAGCCTGGAGGTAGCAACTCATACGTGAGGTTGTGGCGGTAGAGCACCCGCAGCAGGGTCAGGAGCCCGTACCACATTGTTGTCACCCATAAGCGGCCAGCCCTAGTTGCTGTGCGCCAGCGATTGTCTCAAGGCAGTACAGCAGCACTTGATTTAGTTGGGCCAGTGAGGACAAGTTGTGCATGAGTTGTAGAGTGTGGTGCAGCACAGCAGCTGGCCACGGCAGTGACTTACGCCGGGCCACAGAGTACCAACGGCAAGCATTGTTTCACTCACAACATCACTTGGGGGTGCAGCTGACCTCAGCTGACCTCATATGTTACGTCAGCTTGACGTGTGGAGCAGCCAAGCCTCGCCTTCTAGGGTTGGTGTGCCATCCGTGCCTAGTGGCTTGATCAGTGACAGCAGCAACATCAGCAGCAGAAGCGGCAGCAGCAAGCAGTTGCTTGCGCGAAGTTGTTGTGCAGCAGCCAAGCCTCGCCTTCTAGGGTTGGTGTGCCATCCGTGTCTAGTGGCTCGTGGCCTGATCAGCAACAACATGTTGTTGCTGTACAGCAACAGCAGCAGCAGAACAGGCGGCAGCACGCAGATTCATGAACGAAACAGTTGTGCAGCAACCAAGCTTCGTCTTCCGAGGTTGGGATGTGCCTTCAGTATTGAGCGACTCGTGACTGACACAACGCTCAGTAAACAGGCAGACGCACAAGCCGCAGCAGGTGCATGAAGTATGCGGGCCGCTATTGCGACTAGGCGTGCTATCGTTGTGCACAAGTGCATCAGCAGTCTCCAACAGCAGCCACGGGCACCCATATCCAAAAAAGAGCTGCAGCACAAGCTCACGGCGATGAACACTACTGATATCACTTAAAATTTTATTAGGGACGCCATGGGGGACATCCTGTTCAGTGCAGGAGGACGCCCAGGGGACCATGCACGAAAGCGAGCGAGCAAGCCCTTGCAATGATGGGTGCGATACGTAATGATTACCTGAGCAAAACAGGGCTGCATACAAGTCTTATTTCGGCACGCATGTACCTTGCAGTCGATAAACACACACTTGCCAGAGACGCAGTACGGTGCATCACCTGGTACATGCTGTGCTGGCAGCTGAGAACCCCAAGTTCCAACCAGCAACACGGTAATGAAAACGTTTGACATGCACCCTTCTTTTACATCACCACCACACATGCCATGCGCAGAAGTTGGTTAAGCGGCTGCTCCTGGCAGCAACCACAAAGTGTAGGCAGCAGCACCGCAGTGCTTAGTTGAAAAGCCTGTCCTGATGACCAGGGCGCAGCTGCGTAATGCCCATGCATTACAGCACCATTCACAAGTGTCTTGAATGGTGTTAGTGCCACCATTTTAGCAAAGACACCATGCTGCAAACGTCGATGACAGTGAAAGCTGAGCCGAACATCTTGTACCCTGCAGGGGCCCACAATCAGGCAGTTCTTGCAAACTGCTGCATGATGCAGCCCCTAGAAGCCTTGTGGCTCTTGAACTTAGGCTGCTGACGAGCTGCGCCTTCCTTTTGGTTGTTGAGCTGGGCAGCTGCTTTCGCAGAAGGCGTACGACGCCGTGAAGGCTTCCCCATGCTCACGTGAGCCTTAAAGCAGCGATCTCATTACATACTACGCGTATCAGCTGACATCTATAGCGCTCGCTAGTTTTCACCGAAACTCCTTCACGCCTACACGAGTGTGCTGCACGAAGTATGAACGTATGGGCTTCAAAGCGCCAATACAACTTGAATAAAGTACACAGAATGCATTCAACAGTGTCTTGAGGCGCTCTATTAGCTTGCGTGTTAGCAGTGTCACGTTAGAGGCATCGCAGCACTCAGGCTGTCCGCGCACAGCACTAGCCTTCAATGCCGGGCACCAGACCATTCATAATCACAAAACAAATAGTTCAAGAGCGCTGCAGGCGAGCCTGCGCGCAGATTGTTGCGCTGTTCAATTTTAAGTGCAAGCCCGCTCACATAAAATTGGCAGGGGACGGGGGACGCCTGCAGGGGCGTCCCCCCCAGGGGGGGCCAACGTCCCCACACCCAATTTTACTGACTACATAGTTTGCCATTGAATAACAATTGGGCGCAGCTGCGCCCAAGACGGCTGGGCCCATCGGACCCCCAGCTATTGGCAAGAGTTTGAATGCTGGCTAGCACCTGCAGGCTGCAAGCTTGCACACACTTGTGAGGAATGAGCGGTACTGGAATACACATCATGTGCCTTGCGTGCGGCACACAAATAAGGCTTGTGTACTCACAGCTGCACTGCAGGGCAGCAAGCCGCATGCTACACATTCCTGGGGTATGGTGTGTCTGCTTGTTTTTTTGATGAAGTGCTGCTGCTTTCCGCATGCCTGCCGGCGTGCTGCAGCCTGCAGGCATACGGTATGCCTACTGCACATGTGCAGTGGCTGCAAGCCAAGTACGGAAATGCGGTTTCGATGCATTGCAGTGCGTGTAAACTAGGGCAGACACGCTTTGTGTGCCTGTTGACCTGCCATGAGATGCCAGACACACTTTTCATAGTCAGATACAGTCATCGGTAGTGACCATCGCAGATCAAGGCAAAAGCGGATACATATCGTTACATTGCACACGCAAAAAGCAGCGTTCAAGTTTTTAGTTCACCTACAGCAGCTGCGCCTGGTTCTAGTCACCAGCCAGCACAGGTGACGAAGAATGTTGCGATGATCACCACATTACCATGAACGACGATGGCCCAGCCAACAAACCTATGCAGAGATATTGCAGCATGAAGGCAGATCGCGGGCGTATTGGCGGACATGCACCGAACCTGAGAAGAGTCGAACACAAAGAAACATTGAACATGTCGTGTGCACGGTACACGCCCTTAGACCCCAGGGAAAAAATGGATTTTTCGCTTCTTATTTTTAGATTGTAACTTGATTATGCGCTGCCCAAGATTCGCTCAAAACACGAGCAGTACCGGTTCGCATTCTGCTCGATCGATGTATTAGGTAACCCCTTCGGGCCCAGCCAAAAAGGTATTGAAGCACAAGCTGTGGGCAACTGCAGCAGACCCAGCCAAAATGGATTCAACCACCCAGACATACCTGCATGCAGGGCATGCATCACTGTTGTGATCACTCCAATAATTCGTATATGCTGCAGCAGTCTAGCGGAGTGAGGTGCTTACCATGGAACAGGATGCCCCGCTCCAGGTGCAGCAGCTTCAAGGCTTCTAGCCCTACCCCAGGGAACGGCCGCAGCGATGCAAAGTTGGGCTGCTCCCATTTCTTGTGCCAGTCTGAGCGCACCTGCACAGCAAACAGCAGTAGTGTTGTAAAGCAAGAAGCATGACAAGCTGTAACATGCTACAGCATAGCACCATGGTGATCTATTTCTCCCATGATCTGGCTGATGCTGTTTCCTTTGCCAGCACCCAGTTTGCGTGGCTGCGTATCTTGAAAAGCATGCAAGCAGCTGCACAGGGCTCCAGCAGCAGCAGTGTCAGCATTCCCAAGCAGCTTACCTGCTGATGATCATGACAGAGCTTGTAGGCATGCTGCTGTGATGCCAAGCGTACAACTACATCAGCAGCATCACTAACATGTTGATATGCTCACTGTGACAACAGAGCCTGGGGGATCCTGCCAAGCAGACAAGCAAACAAGTGTTCTGACAGCAGGAGCAGCAGCAGCAGCAGCAAGCCAAGGCAGCCTCCATGCTCACCATGACAACAGAGCCTGGGGGGATCGTGCCGTGCTGCTGCTCCCAGACAAGCACGTCTTCAACTTGCAAGTGGTAGCTGGCATCCGCAGCCACCTTGTCTGT
>CADDIJ020000206.1:0-26177 GCA_902809745.2 Tetradesmus lagerheimii
GGAGCAGGTGCACCAGGTGCCAGGTACAGTTGTGAACATGCCCAAGAAGGGTGACCTGACAGACCCCACCAACTACCGTGGTATCACCCCGCTTAGCGTGCTTTACAAATTTTACACCAGCGTTCTCAACCAGCGCCTCATCAAGTTTGCAGAAGGCAAGTCAGTGGCGGAGGGCACGACACAGCAACGGCAGCAGCAGCAGCAGCAGCAGCAACAGCAGGCGCAACAGCAGCAGCAGCAGCAGGCACGTCAGCAGCAACAGCAGCAGCAGCAGCAGCAGCGTGTAACTGCTGCTACAGCAGCAGGAACGCCGTTGCCGCACGAGAGCCAGAACGGCTTTCGTCCCAAGCGCAGCTGTGCTGACCACCAGAGTGTGCTCAGTGAGGTGTTGGGTGGGAGGAAAGCTGAGGGGAAGGATTCTTATGTGCTGTTTGTTGACACCTATAAGGCTTTCCCAACAGTGTGGCTTGATGGGCTCTTTCAAAAGCTGTGGGACAAGGGTGTGCGTGGAAGGATGTTCCGTGTACTCTACAACTTGTATCAGGGTGCACGCCGTGTGGTGTCTCACGAAGGTCATGTCACTGAGAGCTTCACATGTGACCTTGGTTTGCATGAGGGCGATGTTATTTCCCCACACTGTACCTGTACTTCATTGATGATCTGCTGCATGAGGTGCATGCAAAGCACCCTGGAATCCCCCTTATGGGCCCTTGTGACGAACCTGCTGGTCAGGTTGTGGCAGCCATGCAGGCTGATGACTTTGTTGCTGTGTGCGGATCTCTGGCTGAGGTTCAGGCTGTGGCTGCAACACTTTATGAATACAGTTGTAAGTGGCGGTTCAAGCTGAATAGCTTGAAGTCTGCTGTCATGCATGTCTCACCAGCTAGACAGCCCAGCCAGTTGGCTGATTCTGGCATCGTTTTGAACGGTGTGCCTGTGCCTGTTGTATCAGAGTACTGCTACCTTGGCCTGTGGTTCAACAATGCCTGCAACTGGAATACGCACTTTGAGAAGATGCTGGCAAAAGTGCATCGTGTGAAGGGTGGGCTCATGCCAGTCTGGAAGAGCCGGCTCATCAGCGTGGAAGTAAAGCGTATCATTCTGCTTACATGCGTTCGCCCGATTGTTGAATATGGCAGCGAGGTCTGGTTTCCGTCAACTGCAAGGCAACTGCAACAGATTGACAAAGCGCAGACTGACATCATCAAGTGCTCAATGCGTTGTGGCAAGGAGCGCCCTTGCACTTCACTTGTTCTGGCTGAATGGGGTGTGAAGCCATTGCACATGTGGCTTCATCAGAGGGCGATGGAGTATTTCTTTAGGGTTCAGCGTATGCAGAACTGTCGGTTGCCACATCAGGTGTTTTCAGCTGAGTGGAAGCGCCCTAGTGGTGCTGTTGCGGTGACACCTTGGCATAAGTATGTGCAGAGTTTGGTTTGCAAGTATGGTGTGGATGTTGAGGCGGCGGCTGATCGAGCTAATGCGTGCAAGAATCACATCAACCGTCAGGTCAGGAAGCTGCATGCAGACAGAATTGTTTGTGAATCACTGCAGCACTCTACTTTGAGCCGTTACATCCCGCATGTGCACCCTACACATGCTGATGCCATGCGTTTTAAAAGGGCTAGGCCCTTTTTGTGTTCTGGTGCGCCAACGCGTGGTATTGAGTTGCTGATGCGTGTTCGAATGGGCTGTCTTTGTGTGCATGAGCGTACCAGTCGTTATGGTGGCAGCAGAGTTGATTCTAACACAGCATGTCCTGCTTGTGGTCAGGGTGTTGAGTCTTTGTCACATCTGATGTTTGATTGTCCCGCTACTTCTGCTCAGAGGGATACTATGCTTGATGAAATTCGGTCTGTTTTGCGTGATGTTGCTGGCGGCGCTGAAAATTGCGCAATGTGTTGTCGTTGACTGATGCATCCACCAAGTTGTTGCGTTTTGTTTCTGATGATATTTGGGGTAGTAGGGGGGTGTGCCGAGTGATATCTAGGAGCATTGCTGAGTATCTTGTCCAAGCTTGGGATGTGCGTAATAATTGCAAACACAATGGAGCAGTGCTCCCTCTTTCTTCCGCTCCTGAGGGGCGCGGGGCCGATGGCGTTGATGCTATGGCTTAATGGGTAACATGATGATGATGATGGTACTGATGAACCCTGGACTAGGGACAGCCTCCAGTCCCCAGTCCCCAGTCTCCACAGGTCAATGTGATGAGCATCACATGGCTTGGTGAGTCGTGAGTGGTAGCCTACCAGCCAATGGTTGTGAAAAACAAATAGGTTACCATTTCGTTACTTACATTGTTGCTTGCACTCAGTGTTGGGCACCAGGCAACCTCTATACACCAAGGGCCAGCACAACTCGGCCACACAAACCGATTCATCACTCCACGGGGACAGGGGACAGGGGACCGCACCCATCCCCCGTCCCCACTCATCTCTGTGCAGTGAGCATCCCATGGATTTGACAAGCCACAACGGTGGACCTGAATGGTTTGCAATGCGCCGCCTTGAGCGTGCAGTCACCTTTGCATCTGGTTGAAGGGCCATCGTTGCATTCTTTTTCATGGAATGCCCTTTCCCGCTGCACGAATCTTGCTGATGTTGCCAAGCGTGTGCTTTGTCACCACCACCATGTGCTTTGTTGCAGGCACAACAACAGCACTGTCTGCAGCAGGAGCAGCAGCATCAGCAACTGATGCCAAGCACAATTCCTCCAGCTTCTACAGCATGCGCAGCACCCTGGCGGGTGAAATGTCGCTGATGATGCAGCAGCTGGGCACAGCCAACCTGCCAGCAAACATCTGGAGCTGGTACATGCAACGAGCCACACGGACCTGCACAGTCTGTGCAGATCCCTGCTGCAGCAGCACACCTGCTGCTGACATGAGCTGCACAATGCTGTAGTGTGTGAAGTGCTGCTCCCCAACCAGTGCCCTGCCTGCTCGCAGCTGCACTGCTTTGCCGCCCCAGCTATCAGCCAGCAGCATACGCATGCCAGCACCACGGGGGAGGACATATGGCTGTGGTCCGTGTGCCAAATCTGCTGCCATATCAGCAGCTGCAGCTGCCTGCTGCAGCGATGCTGCCACCGTGGCACATGCTGCAGTCCCAATGTCTGTGCTGCTGTCCAAGCCCCCTGTGTCACCAACTGCTGCCAGCTCTGCTACTGGCTCTGCTTCTAACTCAGCAGCTGGCTCATCACTGCCCACAGGTGTTTCTGCTGCCTGCTGCGCCTGCAGAGGGATGCTAGCGCGGAGACTGACTGCTGGGGCTGCATTTGTTCCTATCACCTGCAACTGCTGAGCGTGCTGAAGCGCTGACTGTGCTGCTGCAGCTGCGGCCTGTGCCGCCTTGCCAGCTGCAGCCTCATCGCCGCGTGCGTTGGCAGCAGCTACCGCAGCAGCGCTCTGCAGTGCTGACAAGACTGCATGTGCCGCTGCACCCACACTAGCCTGCACTTGTACCTCAGGCACTGCAAGTGACTGTTTTATGGCATCTACATCACAGCACAGCACATCAACTGTGTTCTGAAACAGAAACAGCTTGCTGGGAGTTGGTGATGCACCAAAGAGTGTGGTGTTTGCAGCTGAGATCTTGGCTAGGATGCCGTTGCTGTATGCTGTTGCACCTGCTGGGTTCATGCGCAACCACAGCAAATCAGGTCCAGCCTGGAAAGCTGATGTGGCATACTGATGCAACAAGGGTCCTGCCACTGCCTGAAGCATGCCCGCTAGGCTGCCACGCTTCTCAACTAGGGCAATCAGGTGATCCCAAATGGCTGATGTGCTTGCATTGGCTTGGTAGCGCTGTGTCAGCTCAACTGCGTGCTGCAGAGCTGCTTTCTGGGACTCTGACAGGTCATTGCAAACAGCCCGATTGGCATTGGCTGGTGTCCTGCATTCAGCAGCGATATGTTTTGGGTACTGTCAGTTGCTGTGCGCACGCAGGAATGAGCCATGATCCATCAGATATCAACAGTTACAAGGCTGATCGTTTGCACTGTCAACATAACCACCGCTGACACCTAGCAATGCTAGCACAGGAGCTCTGTAGCATGATTAATTTGCAGGTTATGAGATCAGGAAATTGTTACACCAGCAACTGTGATGCCATATATGATCACCACATTAGACATAACTTGGGGCATCTCATAAAGCTGCACATGTCACACACTACACAGAGCAACTCCGTCTAGTATGCTGCTGCTGGCCTGTGCCTAATCCCTTGGAGCAACACACATACCAGCCAAGCATAGACTGCCGGAACTGGACTATCTGAAGTGCCCTGCCGACAACACGCAGGTAGTCCAGGCGGTTGCCAAAGGCGCTGGTGTAGTTGTTGATGTAGGTCTTATAAGATGTGGAATCCTTGCTGCGTCCGGCTCGCTGCATATACCAGCTCCAGACATCTGCTGGCAGGTTTGTGTCGGATGCAGTCCCCAGCTGCTGCATCATCAGTGACACTTCACCGGCCAGGGTGCTCCGCATGCTGTAGAAGCTGGGGGCATTGTGCTTTGCACCAGCTGCTGCTGCGGAGGGTGCGGCTGCCGTGCCTGCAGCATCAAAAGGCCAGCGGGGAAGAGGTGGGGAGTGTGACACAGCAGGTTTTGTAAGCGTAGATACATGTTTGATCCAGTGTTGAATTGTGAATGAGCAAGAATGCGATCAGCAAGGCACAGCAGCCTGGTGTATTGAAGCTCAGCGGATTGCGCCAGCAACTGGTACACGTACCATGAATTGTGTGTGGCAGCTGATGAAAATGCAGGATGGGCACCTTTTGGAAAATGGCTACTAGCACACATAAAGAACACATCACAGCCTCCAAAAGACCAGCAAGGCCAGAACCTTGAAGCCCAGTAGATGGGACCCAGTGCCAAACCGCAACAACAGGTAAGCCCACCACCCACCTGCGGCTCGCATCTTGTCCCAGCCGCTGCTCAGGAAGCTGGCGTTGCTGATGGCAGAGTTGACCAGCTTGGCCATGGCTGTGTCAGTGGGTGCAGCAGCTGTGTCATCATCAAAAGCAGGCAAATGTTTCAAATCTCCATAGGGCCACACATAGCCCCTCGCGTTGTTCAGTGTCTGCCGTGGTGGCTGGCCTTTCTTGGTCTGCACAATGGGCCGGCTTGGGCTCGTTGGCTGGAAGAAGGTCAGCACTGCCATTGCAAGGTTCACTGTTGCTCCCAGACAGAGGCCCGACATGCAGCGTGGGAGAAAGGGGACGTAGTCAGGGTCCCCATAGGCATACTCATTCTGCAGTTCAACATCAGCAAATCAGGGCAGAGATAGCAGCAGCACACTGTCAGTGCACAGGTGCTGAAGCTGGTTGAAACCATTGGCATACAGCCAACAGGAGGTTGCGTGGGTGCAGATGGAGCATGAGATGGCATGAATGAAGCAAAGTCACTTGGTAATATTTTAGAGAGTGGAAGTTACACGTAGGCCGTTCGCCATCTCAGATGGCATGCACCACACAAAGTGAACGCAATCTTGCGCCAAAAAGGGAGATTGAAGCAACTTTGAAGCCAAAATAGTCCTAGTCTCTCGATCAGGATTGTACAAGGCATAAGCTGGCACACCTAAAAGTGTGCTTTGAAACACCATAAAAGCGGGAGTAAACTGGCTAAAGCCAACATGAGCGCAATCCAATGGCACAACACAATGGATGCGATGCTAGTTGCACCAGAGATCATCCATATCAACCACTCCTCAAAAGTTGCGGCATCTCAAAAGACACCACCACCTGACATAACCACGCGCCAAATGTTCACTTCCCAAACCTCCACACTGCGCCACTGCTACTAAGCCTAGCTGCCAGGCACCTCCGCTGGCAGCGGTGGCACCTCTTCCCAGCTGCCCCGACGTCCATCTGCACCACCACGGCGCCAGCGCATCAGTGTGGCACGCGACCACCGGGTGCGCACGCCCTGCTGCTGCAGCTCACGCCGCAGTTGCTGCATAGCCTTTCGCTGCTGCCGCTCCTCTGCACTGAGCATTGCGTCAACATAAATGCTGTGACCAGCCTGCCGCAGGTTGCTGCGGATGCGGCCGCCAAGCATGTTGCTCAGCAGATCCGCCTCCTTCAGCGTAACCTCCCACAAGCACATTGATCGCCGCGCGCCTGAGGCGCTGCCGCTGCTGCTGCCGCCGCTGCCACCACCTGCAGCAGCAAGGGTCTCGTTACCCTCAGCTGCTGCTGGCTTTGGTGACCACACAATCCGTGCAGAGGTGATGCTGCTTGGAGTAACACCACCGCACTCAACTAGTGTAGCCACCAGGTCGGCACCACCCGTGCCCACAGGGGCGTGTACCATGAACCGCGCAGGTTGTGGCTGCTGCTGCTGCTGGTGCTGCTGCAACTGCTCCTGCACTTGCGTCAGCATTTGCTGCTGCTCTTGCTGCTTCTGCAGCAGGCGCTGCTGCTCTTCGCTTTGTGCCTGCAGTTGCTGCTCCACCAGCTGTTGCAACAGCTGAAGCTGCTCCTGCTCCTCCTGCAGCCGTCGGTCCAACTGCTGCTGCTGCTCTTGGATGCCCGCCAGGCCGGCATTGAATGTGCTGCTTGCGTCCGTTAGCTGCTGCTTGAGGGATGCAAAGGCTGTGTTGAGATCCTCCACCTGCTGTGTTGCTGCCAGCATGTTGCCCTGCCAGGATGGCAAGGCCCCATCAGCGCTTTGCTGCTGCTGCTGCATTGATGCAGACAGCTGAGACAGCTGCTGCTGCAAGTAAGGCACCTGCTCAGAGAGCGTGCCTACAGTGCTGCACATTGAATCCATTCTGGACACAACCTGCTGGAGATCGTGCTCCAAACCGGCCAGCGTGAGTGTGCGTTTGGCTAGTGCCCCTGGTGCTGCAGGGGCAGGGCCAGCTGCAGCAGGCTGATCCCGGGCTGCCGCTGCACCAGCATCTGCTGCCGCCTCAGCAGATGCTGTTGCTGCTTTAGTCTGGCGCCTGGTGCTGACACGGCCGCTGCCTGAGCCGGCTACAGCTCCACCGCGTGGCCCCATAACCGCGTGAACTGAACCAACACCATGCAGGGCCGCAGGCAGCTCCCTCACGTTCCAACCGTTATAAAATTCAAATATATACGCTTCTAAAGCTATCAGACGAGGATCACAGCAACTGCACCCAGCCCAAGTCGAGCAGGCCAAAGGAGGCAAAAGCAGACGATTTTTGCTTTTTGATTAAATGCTAAAAAAATACTATATGCAAAATAATATATGCAAATAATATATGCATGGCATTGATACACCTGAGCTGAATGATGGATGTGGAGACAGAAGGCTTGGGACGGGTCCCAGCCCCCGGTCCCCGGCCCATCAACAGCATGCAATGCTAGCTGGCATTCTGATGACTGGCTGTGGTATGTAGCAGAACCCACAGTACAATTTCAACTATATATCCCTGCAGATATTGGCTGTGTGTGCTGCTTCCAGCCAAAGAGGAGTGACATGGCCCACCTTGCAGCCCCAGTTGACCATGTAGAACCCTATGCCCTGTGCCTCCTGAAAGTGCTGCAGCAGCCCAGCCATGCCAACACCCCAGACAGGGGGAATGCTCTCCTCAGAGACACCCTCAACGCCTGTGAGTGACCAGCGCCAGCGAATGCCTTCTGCCTGCCTGCGGCTGGTGTACATGTGCCAGGAGCTGGCCAGCATGCCAGAGGCAGCCTGTACGCAGCGCATAGGTTCTGAGCCGTTGGCGTAGCGGCCTCCAGATGTCAGGCTGGCTGGGTGATACCAGTTGGCCTTGCCAGCTGCCTTGTTGGCAAGCATGATGTCACTGCAAAGCAATCAGTAACAGCAGCACGCAGCAGGGGCATGTTTGTCAGCACGCAGGTAAAACACGATGATAGCAAGCCAGCTTAGGGTGCCTATGTTTAAAAGCAATTTCATAAGCATGTTCTGCAGCCCCCTTGAATCTTTGAATCTTCTTGAATCTTTGCCATTTTTGTGCAGATAGCTACAAACTAAAGGAGAACTCGGTCTTAAATGACCTCTTTGAATCCTTGAATCTTTGAATCGTAGGATTTTAAGTTGTTGTATAGGGAATCAAAAAAGTTTTTTGTTTTTTTTCTGCAACCCCACATGGCAGCTCTTTCTTGACCAGGATTCAAAGATTCAAAGATTCAAGCCGTGTTTAAAAGCAAATTCATGATTATGTTGGGCAGCCTCTTGAATCTTTGAATCTTTGCCAAAGATTCAAGCATTAAAAGCAAATTCGGCCTAACCAATAGGTTGATGCTGGAACCTGAACTTTGGAGTTTGAAGATTGAGCAGGCTAGCTGGCCAGGTGGACATGGAACTTTAAATAGATGTTGCCCAAGTGACCAGCAGCCCTGTCAAAAGCTTGTAGCCTAAAGAATAAACCCATCCCTGAACCCTCAGCAACTCACTTGACCTCCACTAGTGAAGTCAGCAGCTCGCCTTGCCAGTACTGCAGCACCAGCAGATTGGTCTTGAACCGCGTGGGCATTGCACGAAAGCCTGGCTTGGCAGCTGAATGAGCCACCTTGGCCTCCTTGGTAGATGGTTTGCCACCCTGGAGCAAAGAAACACTTGCTGTCAGACAGTTGCACTACTAAGCAGAGTGTCAAATGAGCAGTTGGTGCAAGCAGAACTCAAGTGTTATCATGCTGCTGGTCTCAAATACCCTGGCCCATCTTTCAAGTAGCACTGCTGGTGCTTGAATGGAACATGTGCAGGTTGGGAGGATTTAGCCTGACACAAATGGTTTCCCTATACGTCTGCATGTCCAATGAGACACACATCACGCTATACCGCCAAATCGCCCGCCCAACAACACAATACTGCCGTCGCGTAGTCCGTATTCTACCAGTTGGACCAGATAATGGCAGTTTCTTGTGGCAACAATGGCCCCTTCTTAACCCAATCTGCAGCAAAGTTGGCCCCTGTCTGCAGGGCACTTGCCTTGGCATCCCACCAAGCCTCCATGAGACGCACCACGGTGCGTGCTGTGCCAGGGAACAGCAGGTCAACCTCCATCTCCCCCAGGCTCCCGTCTGCCTGCCTGTACTGGACGGTGTGCTTCATGCTGACAGCAACTCCCACGCTGTCAGCTGGAAAGCATAGGTACCGGCCAGATGCCAGAGGAGCCGTGTGCTCATACACCAGCTGTTCAAGTAGGAAGGATGCAGGTGCAGGCAGTTGTTGTGTGTATGTAAGCAACCAATTGGTCTTTTGATACAACACAGCTGTATGTTGCAAGCAAAAGGGTTTGGGGTGCTTATTGCAGTTTGACAGAATGCTTTGCCAGTGGTAGCAAATACTCTGCTTCTTACAATGTCTGCATTCCATTGGTGTTCAACCAATTTTTGCTGGTGCCCGGTTGCTGCTTCTAATGTTACCTGGTATTTGACTGTAGCTTCCTCCAGGTCCAGGCTCATCCCAGCTGCAAATGACTGCTTGGTACAGATCTCCCAAGCAGCAGCACCTTCCCTCCACAGTAACTGCCACAAGTCACAGGAGGCATGCTCGGAACGGCGCTGCAATCTGCTGAACGCCTCCAATCCCTTGGGATCCAGAATTTCACTGATGGCCTTTGCTGCGCCTGTGACAGGCTGTATCTGCTTGCCACAGAAGAGTGCTAAAGCGAGGAGAGCTGTGTTGGCTTTGCTTGCAGATGCAGCAACATCAAAACGGTCCGTTGCTCCAATGTACGCAGCCCACACTGTAGGTAGCAGCAGATCAGGCACTTTGTGGTGGATGGAGCGGCATGTGGTGTGAAGGGTGCTGACATGCTACTACTGGCAGGAACATGCTGGCTGCTGCCTGAATTTTGTTGTTGAACCAAAATAAGCAGAAACAAGACGCACCTTGCTGTCCAGGAGGGTTGTTGCATTTGAGCAGCGCCATGCTGCTGAAGCAGCGCTGTTGTACAGCTGGGGCGGCTTTGAAATGGCTGCCTAGAAGGCTGGTGAGGGCTGTCAACGCTGTGAAAGGGTTACTTGAATTTCCTGAATGCTATTGCAACGCTTAAAATCATGTGAATGGCCAGCACACGCGACTTGGCTGCTTTGTGGGAGTGTGGCACTGCACGGCCGATCTGATTGCAAATGAAAACAAACAGCGTTTGCAGCGTTAATTCGGCCGATTCCCATACGCATAGAGCAACATTTAGAAAAGGTCACACATTCTGGAGCGTGCCTTGGACTCAGAAAACCTCGAACCCTCCAAGTTGTCCAAGGGCGATAAACCATTGTGCAGCTCATGTCAGCAGGAGTACTGTGCAGCAGGGTTCACAGACTGTGCAGGTCCCTGTGGCAGCAGAGTTTCTGACAGCAGGCCCACCACCACAGCAGCTGCAGCAGCAGCAGCTACTCACAGGCCAATAAGCTCGGTTGGCACGCAAGAAACTCCCAGGGCAGGAAATTTCAGTTGCAACGTCCTATAAATACGGTACCCCGCATAATGTTGGTTGAGTGACATAATCAGGCCGGAAATCCACGCGGCTGAGAAGTTGGGCTCAAGCTCGGTTCACAGTGCACGTCACGTTCACACTCCGACACCAGTGTGCAAGGCTGGCCAAGTACCCTCACGCAACGCCAATGACAGCCGATTTTGATGCTTAGCAACCGGTGACAGAAGGTTTGAAAGTGCAAAATAACACAGTGTGACAAAGCATCCCGAGACAGCAGCACACGCTACAGCAGCACCTGCCAGCATGGTTAAGCTGCTAAAGAAGTACAATACGAGGAACCAAGGGGTTCAGGTGCGTCGATCACGCGTGACACGGAAAGCTGCAGCACCAGCAAGCACAGGCAAAGTAGCAGCTGTCAGCAAAACGCTGTTTGGCAAACAGCACCAACAAAATGCAGCTATCACTGCGCCTGCATGCGTGATCGTGTGCGTATCACCAAAGCACACCAGACACACCGCATTACTGAATGCAGCTCACAGCCGGCAAAACATATTCTGCATATTTGTCGAGCTTCCCCAGCGCTGCTGCAGCCCCAGAACGGCACCCCACACGTTCTGAGAAAAGGGCGCGGAGGGTTGTCCGAAACCCTCAATAACTAGATGCACAGACAACAACTGCATCTTTTAAGCACATCAGAAAAATGCTTTAATGCCATTCTATCCATGTGCAAAAGCAGCGCAACCAACATTACGCGGGGTACCGACAGGGTTTTGGCACCCAGCCTGATTGTCAGGCCTCAGCCCTGACGCAACTCAACTGCACCACTTGCAGCACAACGCTGTACAGATTGCAGTTATCCATGCCAATTCTTCCAAATCATCACAGCTTACACACCAGGCTCACACAATTTCACCAATTTTTCTGCAGAAACCTCGCCTGACAGCATCTCAGGCTGACTGGAACGAGGTGCACCACATCCTAGCCAACTCATGGGATGGGGATGGGGCACACATGGGTGCAGCCAAGGCTGAGGTGAAAACAATATGCAAGCGTCACACCTATCCTGTGCCTAAGAACCTGCCAGCTATGATCAGGAAATGGTATTGGCGCCTCAAGTCTGAGGGTGCAGCTGCCACGCACTACAGCCTCGCTGGCCACCCGGTGAAGATAACGCAACAGCAGGTGCAGTTCTGCCTGGACGAGCTGATGGCGTGGAGGCAGCATGGCAGGTCTGATCCCTACCGCAGCATTGAGGTGTTGGCAGCATCGCGGCCTGCGGTGCAGCAGGTGCTGGATGAGTCAGGGGTAACAGAGGATACATTGATAAAGAGGATGAAGCAGCTGCGGCCAGGGCTGAAGTGTGTGATGCTGCGGGCTTATAAGAAGCTAACAGAAAAAGTTAGGGCGAATCGGCTTAAGCGTAGCGAGGAGCTGGTGAGGTACACAGATGCGCGGCTGCAGCGCCTGGTGTACATTGATGCCAAGGCAATGCCAATGCTGTTGAGCAGCACCTATGGCTGGGTAGATACTAATGATGAAGAGGTCATGCTGGAGCTGCAGCGCGCGCAGACGCGCAAGGCAAAAAGCATCATGCTAAACTACTACATAGCCGTGTGCGGGCTGGCAGGCGCGGTGATGCTGTACTTCTACACCGGCACCACTGGCCTGGGACCTACCGGGGACAAGAAAACTTTCAAGGCAAGTGTCACTGCTGGAAGTGGTGTGGGGGCCTGTTTGCCATGACATGCTCAACAGCCTTGCCCAGAATGCGCCGCCACCAGTCAGCACGGTTGCACTCATCTCCAGGAACCAGCCACACCATAGTGTAGCCTGCAGTGCGTGCTGCAACGCCCAACAGCTCATCCCTTTCTGCAGCACTGGTGTTGTGGTGGCTGCCACTGTTAGTGTAGCGCATAGGCTGGTCATAGTGCTGCTGGCCCTGCACTTCGATGAGCAGCTTGCCTGGTGCGACTGTCATAACGTCATACTTGTGCTGACTGACATGCTGCAGTTCACCACAGCTAGAAATTATGTCTGCTGCACCAGCCAGAGCACATGCTTCTAGTGCATACTTCTCAATCTGTGGTATGCTGTCTAGGATACTGTATGCTAGCATCTCCAGGTCACTGCCGCCACCGCTGCACACTCTGCACGGCATATCCTTGCGCGCCTCCCGCTGCGCTGTGTCACCCGCTAAGTAGCACATGTGCTTTGGATTGTCACATGAACACTTATAGCTGTTCTTGGCACTGCTGTATGCTGTGTACTCTTCCAGTGATCTGGCATTGTCCTCACTGCTGAAACTGCTTTGCTTCCAGTGTGCATGCGCTGACCTCGGCCTGCCGCCCTTACTGCTGCTGCTACTGCCTGGAATCAATGATTGCCACCCTGCAGACAAAGGATGGAAAGGTAGCACAGAGCCTCACTTCCATGGAGTTTGAGTACTTTATGGGCAACCTGTGGAAGCTGCTGCACACACGCAAGTTTCAGAGGCTGCTGACCCCCGGCACTGACTACACGCTCAGCTTTGATGGTGACCGTGGGTGCTACAGAGACCAACGGATTTGAACTTCACCATGGCAGTCTGCAGAACCACAAGCAGCGCTGGCTGCTGAAGCGTGAGCGAGAGCAGCCTGACGTGAAGTTGCAGGTGGAGGAGTGCAAGGGGAAGCTGCAAAAGTACTTCTCTGATATGAACAACACAGGAGAGATCCAGAGGAATGTGGCCACACTCAAGGATACCTACCGTGATATTATTGCCAAAAAAGGTGGTTACCCTAGCAAGCGCTTAAGGCAGTAATGTATATAAGCTGCTCATTGTGTGATGTGCTGCTGCTGGCCTGCTGTGCATGCTGCACTCAGCTGCAGCAGCTGCATGCTGCAGCAGCAGCTGCTGTTACTGTGATTGATGTCCCACCTTTGTTTGTGTGTTTGCTTCTGTCCCTGAGCTCCATGATGTGCATGATAGGTTGCTGGCATGATGGTTCAAGGTTGCTGCTGCTGCAAGCAGTAGCCATGGTTGAGCATGAGCTGCAGCCTTTCTGCCACAAGCAGTGCTGCAGTTTTGATGTTATGCATCCTGGCTTTTCAGTGCACGTCTGGAATGTAGCATATCTGGTGTGACCAGGCAGTTGTCAGCTGCTGCTGCTTGATGCTGCTGCATACCTCATGTCGTAGGGCATCTGCACTGCAAGCCCAGCGTCGGCGTAGATAATGTTTCTTAGCAATATACTGTTGAAAGGTAGCACTGCCCGACATTAAAGCCTTGTGTGTGCGTGGCAGCAGGCGTAATGTCAGTTGCGTGGCATCTGCAGCTGCTGCTGTTGTCTTGGATGTGCATTTCACGCAGCGCCCAGCTTCATAACTCCGATCAAAGGCATTCAATACTGTTTAAGACTGCAGCAGAGCACGCAAGGCAGCCTGGGCAAGCCCACAAGCAGGTGTCCAGTTGGTTGATGCAACGTGGGCGGTGTGAACAGGCTTCAAGCATGTTTGCCGTTCAGGCGTTAACTTGAGTTGTTCGGCAACACAACGCGTACTCCAGCGGACTGCCAGGGAACGCACCTTGAATGTAACTGGCAGGACAAGGTTTTGGGTGTGACTCGAGCTGCCGTCGGTACCCCGCATAATGTTGGTTGAGTGACATAATCAGGCCGGAAATCCACGCGGCTGAGAAGTTGGGCTCAAGCTCGGTTCACAGTGCACGTCACGTTCACACTCCGACACCAGTGTGCAAGGCTGGCCAAGTACCCTCACGCAACGCCAATGACAGCCGATTTTGATGCTTAGCATCCGGTGACAGAAGGTTTGAAAGTGCAAAATAACACAGTGTGACAAAGCATCCCGAGACAGCAGCACACGCTACAGCAGCACCTGCCAGCATGGTTAAGCCGCTAAAGAAGTACAATACGAGGAACCAAGGGGTTCAGGTGCGTCGATCACGCGTGACACGGAAAGCTGCAGCACCAGCAAGCACAGGCAAAGTAGCAGCTGTCAGCAAAACGCTGTTTGGCAAACAGCACCAACAAAATGCAGCCATCACTGCGCCTGCATGCGTGATCGTGTGCGTATCACCAAAGCACACCAGACACACCGCATTACTGAATGCAGCTCACAGCCGGCAAAACATATTCTGCATATTTGTCGAGCTTCCCCAGCGCTGCTGCAGCCCCAGAACGGCACCCCACACGTTCTGAGAAAAGGGCGCGGAGGGTTGTCCGAAAACCTCAATAACTAGATGCACAGACAACAACTGCATCTTTTAAGCACATCAGAAAAATGCTTTAATGCCATTCTATCCATGTGCAAAAGCAGCGCAACCAACATTACGCGGGGTACCGACAGGGTTTTGGCACCCAGCCTGATTGTCAGGCCTCAGCCCTGACGCAACTCAACTGCACCACTTGCAGCACAACGCTGTACAGATTGCAGTTACCCATGCCAATTCTTCCAAATCATCACAGCTGACACACCAGGCTCACACAATTTCACCAATTTTTCTGCAGAAACCTCGCCTGACAGCATCTCAGGCTGACTGGAACGAGGTGCACCACATCCTAGCCAACTCATGGGATGGGGATGAGGCACACATGGGTGCAGCCAAGGCTGAGGTGAAAACAATATGCAAGCGTCACACCTATCCTGTGCCTAAGAACCTGCCAGCTATGATCAGGAAATGGTATTGGCGCCTCAAGTCTGAGGGTGCAGCTGCCACGCACTACAACCTCGCTGGCCACCCGGTGAAGATAACGCAACAGCAGGTGCAGTTCTGCCTGGACGAGCTGATGGCGTGGAGGCAGCATGGCAGGTCTGATCCCTACCCCAGCATTGAGGTGTTGGCAGCATCGCGGCCTGCGGTGCAGCAGGTGCTGGATGAGTCAGGGGTAACAGAGGATACATTGATAAAGAGGATGAAGCAGCTGCGGCCAGGGCTGAAGCGTGTGATGCTGCGGGCTTATAAGAAGCTAACAGAAAAAGTTAGGGCGAATCGGCTTAAGCGTAGCGAGGAGCTGGTGAGGTACACAGATGCGCGGCTGCAGCGCCTGGTGTACATTGATGCCAAGGCAATGCCAATGCTGGTGAGCAGCACCTATGGCTGGGTAGATACTAATGATGAAGAGGTCATGCTGGAGCTGCAGCGCGCGCAGACGCGCAAGGCAAAAAGCATCATGCTAAACTACTACATAGCCGTGTGCGGGCTGGCAGGCGCGGTGATGCTGTACTTCTACACCGGCACCACTGGCCTGGGACCTACCAGGGACAAGAAAACTTTCAAGGCAAGTGTCACTGCTGGAAGTGGTGTGGGGGCCTGTTTGCCATGACATGCTCAACAGCCTTGCCCAGAATGCGCCGCCACCTGTCAGCACGGTTGCACTCATCTCCAGGAACCAGCCACACCATAGTGTAGCCTGCAGTGCGTGCTGCAACGCCCAACAGCTCATCCCTTTCTGCAGCACTGGTGTTGTGGTGGCTGCCACTGTTAGTGTAGCGCATAGGCTGGTCATAGTGCTGCTGGCCCTGCACTTCGATGAGCAGCTTGCCTGGTGCGACTGTCATAACGTCATACTTGTGCTGACTGACATGCTGCAGTTCACCACAGCTAGAAATTATGTCTGCTGCACCAGCCAGAGCACATGCTTCTAGTGCATACTTCTCAATCTGTGGTATGCTGTCTAGGATACTGTATGCTAGCATCTCCAGGTCACTGCCGCCACCGCTGCACACTCTGCACGGCATATCCTTGCGCGCCTCCCGCTGCGCTGTGTCACCTGCTAAGTAGCACATGTGCTTTGGATTGTCACATGAACACTTATAGCTGTTCTTGGCACTGCTGTATGCTGTGTACTCTTCCAGTGATCTGGCATTGTCCTCACTGCTGAAACTGCTTTGCTTCCAGTGTGCATGCGCTGACCTCGGCCTGCCGCCCTTACTGCTGCTGCTACTGCCTGGAATCAATGATTGCCACCCTGCAGACAAAGGATGGAAAGGTAGCACAGAGCCTCACTTCCATGGAGTTTGAGTACTTTATGGGCAACCTGTGGAAGCTGCTGCACACACGCAAGTTTCAGAGGCTGCTGGCCCCGGCACTGACTACACGCTCAGCTTTGATGGTGACGGGTGCCACAGGGGGGCCAACTTGGCATCAGTTGGCATCCCAGCTGAAGCTATTGAGTACCACCCATCCAACAGCAGTGACATGCACAAGGTGGTGGAGAACTGCCATGGCAGTCTGCAGAACCACATGCAGCGCTGGCTGCTGAAGCGTGAGCGAGAGCAGCCTGACGTGAAGTTGCAGGTGGAGGAGTGCAAGGGGAAGCTGCAAAAGTACTTCTCTGATATGAACAACACAGGAGAGATCCAGAGGAATGTGGCCACACTCAAGGATACCTACCGTGATATTATTGCTAAAAAAGGTGGTTACCCTAGCAAGCGCTTAAGGCAGTAATGTATATAAGCTGCTCATTGTGTGATGTGCTGCTGCTGGCCTGCTGTGCATGCTGCACTCAGCTGCAGCAGCTGCATGCTGCAGCAGCAGCTGCTGTTACTGTGATTGATGTCCCACCTTTGTTTGTGTGTTTGCTTCTGTCCCTGAGCTCCATGATGTGCATGATAGGTTGCTGGCATGATGGTTCAAGGTTGCTGCTGCTGCAAGCAGTAGCCATGGTTGAGCATGAGCTGCAGCCTTTCTGCCACAAGCAGTGCTGCAGTTTTGATGTTATGCATCCTGGCTTTTCAGTGCACGTCTGGAATGTAGCATATCTGGTGTGACCAGGCAGTTGTCAGCTGCTGCTGCTTGATGCTGCTGCATACCTCATGTCGTAGGGCATCTGCACTGCAAGCCCAGCGTCGGCGTAGATAATGTTTCTTAGCAATATACTGTTGAAAGGTAGCACTGCCCGACATTAAAGCCTTGTGTGTGCGTGGCAGCAGGCGTAATGTCAGTTGCGTGGCATCTGCAGCTGCTGCTGTTGTCTTGGATGTGCATTTCACGCAGCGCCCAGCTTCATAACTCCGATCAAAGGCATTCAATACTGTTTAAGACTGCAGCAGAGCACGCAAGGCAGCCTGGGCAAGCCCACAAGCAGGTGTCCAGTTGGTTGATGCAACGTGGGCGGTGTGAACAGGCTTCAAGCATGTTTGCCGTTCAGGCGTTAACTTGAGTTGTTCGGCAACACAACGCGTACTCCAGCGGACTGCCAGGGAACGCACCTTGAATGTAACTGGCAGGACAAGGTTTTGGGTGTGACTCGAGCTGCCGTCGGTACCCCGCATAATGTTGGTTGAGTGACATAATCAGGCCGGAAATCCACGCGGCTGAGAAGTTGGGCTCAAGCTCGGTTCACAGTGCACGTCACGTTCACACTCCGACACCAGTGTGCAAGGCTGGCCAAGTACCCTCACGCAACGCCAATGACAGCCGATTTTGATGCTTAGCATCCGGTGACAGAAGGTTTGAAAGTGCAAAATAACACAGTGTGACAAAGCATCCCGAGACAGCAGCACACGCTACAGCAGCACCTGCCAGCATGGTTAAGCCGCTAAAGAAGTACAATACGAGGAACCAAGGGGTTCAGGTGCGTCGATCACGCGTGACACGGAAAGCTGCAGCACCAGCAAGCACAGGCAAAGTAGCAGCTGTCAGCAAAACGCTGTTTGGCAAACAGCACCAACAAAATGCAGCCATCACTGCGCCTGCATGCGTGATCGTGTGCGTATCACCAAAGCACACCAGACACACCGCATTACTGAATGCAGCTCACAGCCGGCAAAACATATTCTGCATATTTGTCGAGCTTCCCCAGCGCTGCTGCAGCCCCAGAACGGCACCCCACACGTTCTGAGAAAAGGGCGCGGAGGGTTGTCCGAAAACCTCAATAACTAGATGCACAGACAACAACTGCATCTTTTAAGCACATCAGAAAAATGCTTTAATGCCATTCTATCCATGTGCAAAAGCAGCGCAACCAACATTACGCGGGGTACCGACAGGGTTTTGGCACCCAGCCTGATTGTCAGGCCTCAGCCCTGACGCAACTCAACTGCACCACTTGCAGCACAACGCTGTACAGATTGCAGTTACCCATGCCAATTCTTCCAAATCATCACAGCTGACACACCAGGCTCACACAATTTCACCAATTTTTCTGCAGAAACCTCGCCTGACAGCATCTCAGGCTGACTGGAACGAGGTGCACCACATCCTAGCCAACTCATGGGATGGGGATGAGGCACACATGGGTGCAGCCAAGGCTGAGGTGAAAACAATATGCAAGCGTCACACCTATCCTGTGCCTAAGAACCTGCCAGCTATGATCAGGAAATGGTATTGGCGCCTCAAGTCTGAGGGTGCAGCTGCCACGCACTACAACCTCGCTGGCCACCCGGTGAAGATAACGCAACAGCAGGTGCAGTTCTGCCTGGACGAGCTGATGGCGTGGAGGCAGCATGGCAGGTCTGATCCCTACCCCAGCATTGAGGTGTTGGCAGCATCGCGGCCTGCGGTGCAGCAGGTGCTGGATGAGTCAGGGGTAACAGAGGATACATTGATAAAGAGGATGAAGCAGCTGCGGCCAGGGCTGAAGCGTGTGATGCTGCGGGCTTATAAGAAGCTAACAGAAAAAGTTAGGGCGAATCGGCTTAAGCGTAGCGAGGAGCTGGTGAGGTACACAGATGCGCGGCTGCAGCGCCTGGTGTACATTGATGCCAAGGCAATGCCAATGCTGGTGAGCAGCACCTATGGCTGGGTAGATACTAATGATGAAGAGGTCATGCTGGAGCTGCAGCGCGCGCAGACGCGCAAGGCAAAAAGCATCATGCTAAACTACTACATAGCCGTGTGCGGGCTGGCAGGCGCGGTGATGCTGTACTTCTACACCCGCACCACTGGCCTGGGACCTACCAGGGACAAGAAAACCTTCAAGGCAAGTGTCACTGCTGGAAGTGGTGTGGGGGTCTGTTTGCCATGACATGCTCAACAGCCTTGCCCAGAATGCGCCGCCACCTGTCAGCACGGTTGCACTCATCTCCAGGAACCAGCCACACCATAGTGTAGCCTGCAGTGCGTGCTGCAACGCCCAACAGCTCATCCCTTTCTGCAGCACTGGTGTTGTGGTGGCTGCCACTGTTAGTGTAGCCCAAAGGCTTGTCATAGTGCTGCTGGCCCTGCACTTCGATCAGCAGCTTGCCTGGTGTGACTGTCATAACGTCATACTTGTGCTGACTGACATGCTGCAGCTCACCACAGCTAGAAATTATGTCTGCTGCACCAGCCAGAGCACATGGCTCTGGTGCATACTTCTCAATCTGTGGTATGCTGTCTAGGATACTGTATGCTAGCATCTCCAGGTCACTGCCACCACCGCTGCTCACTCTGCACGGCATATCCTTGCGCGCCTTCCGCTGCGCTGTGCCACCTGCTAAGTAGCACATGTACTTTGGATTGTCACATGAACACTTATAGCTGTTCTTGGCACTGCTGTATGCTGTGTACTCTTCCAGTGATCGGGCATTGTCCTCACTGCTGAACTGCTTTGCTTCCAGTGTGCATGCGCTGACCTTACTGCTGCTGCTACTGCCTGGAATCAATGATTGCCACCCTGCAGACAAAGGATGGAAAGATAGCACAGAGCCTCACTTCCATGGAGTTTGAGTACATTATGGGCAACCTGGGAAGCTGCTGCACACACGCAAGTTTCAGAGGCTGCTGGCCCCCGGCACTGACTACACGCTCAGCTTTGATGGTGACGGGTGCCACAGGGGGGCCAACTTGGCATCAGTTGGCATCCCAGCTGAAGCTATTGAGTACCACCCATCCAACAGCAGTGACATGCACAAGGTGGTGGAGAACTGCCATGGCAGTCTGCAGAACCAGATGCAGCGCTGGCTGCTGAAGCGTGAGCGAGAGCAGCCTGACGTGAAGTTGCAGGTGGAGGAGTGCAAGGGGAAGCTGCAAAAGTACTTCTCTGATATGAACAACACAGGAGAGATCCAGAGGAATGTGGCCACACTCAAGGATACCTACCGTGATATTATTGCTAAAAAAGGTGGTTACCCTAGCAAGCGCTTAAGGCAGTAATGTATATAAGCTGCTCATTGTGTGATGTGCTGCTGCTGGCCTGCTGTGCATGCTGCACTCAGCTGCAGCAGCTGCATGCTGCAGCAGCAGCTGCTGTTACTGTGATTGATGTCCCACCTTTGTTTGTGTGTTTGCTTCTGTCCCTGAGCTCCATGATGTGCATGATAGGTTGCTGGCATGATGGTTCAAGGTTGCTGCTGCTGCAAGCAGTAGCCATGGTTGAGCATGAGCTGCAGCCTTTCTGCCACAAGCAGTGCTGCAGTTTTGATGTTATGCATCCTGGCTTTCAGTGCACGTCTGGAATGTAGCTTATCTGGTGTGACCAGGCAGTTGTCAGCTGCTGCTGCTTGATGCTGCTGCATACCTCATGTCGTAGGGCATCTGCACTGCAAGCCCAGCGTCGGCGTAGATAATGTTTCTTAGCAATATACTGTTGAAAGGTAGCACTGCCCGACATTAAAGCCTTGTGTGTGCGTGGCAGCAGGCGTAATGTCAGTTGCGTGGCATCTGCAGCTGCTGCTGTTGTCTTGGATGTGCATTTCACGCAGCGCCCAGCTTCATAACTCCGATCAAAGGCATTCAATACTGTTTAAGACTGCAGCAGAGCACGCAAGGCAGCCTGGGCAAGCCCACAAGCAGGTGTCCAGTTGGTTGATGCAACGTGGGCGGTGTGAACAGGCTTCAAGCATGTTTGCCGTTCAGGCGTTAACTTGAGTTGTTCGGCAACACAACGCGTACTCCAGCGGACTGCCAGGGAACGCACCTTGAATGTAACTGGCAGGACAAGGTTTTGGGTGTGACTCGAGCTGCCGTCGACAGGGTTTTGGCACCCAGCCTGATTGTCAGGCCTCAGCCCTGACGCAACTCAACTGCACCACTTGCAGCACAACGCTGTAAAGATTGCAGTTACCCATGCCAATTCTTCCAAATCATCACAGCTGACACACCAGGCTCACACAATTTCACCAATTTTTCTGCAGAAACCTCGCCTGACAGCATCTCAGGCTGACTGGAACGAGGTGCACCACATCCTAGCCAACTCATGGGATGGGGATGAGGCACACATGGGTGCAGCCAAGGCTGAGGTGAAAACAATATGCAAGCGTCACACCTATCCTGTGCCTAAGAACCTGCCAGCTATGATCAGGAAATGGTATTGGCGCCTCAAGTCTGAGGGTGCAGCTGCCACGCACTACAACCTCGCTGGCCACCCGGTGAAGATAACGCAACAGCAGGTGCAGTTCTGCCTGGACGAGCTGATGGCGTGGAGGCAGCATGGCAGGTCTGATCCCTACCCCAGCATTGAGGTGTTGGCAGCATCGCGGCCTGCGGTGCAGCAGGTGCTGGATGAGTCAGGGGTAACAGAGGATACATTGATAAAGAGGATGAAGCAGCTGCGGCCAGGGCTGAAGCGTGTGATGCTGCGGGCTTATAAGAAGCTAACAGAAAAAGTTAGGGCGAATCGGCTTAAGCGTAGCGAGGAGCTGGTGAGGTACACAGATGCGCGGCTGCAGCGCCTGGTGTACATTGATGCCAAGGCAATGCCAATGCTGGTGAGCAGCACCTATGGCTGGGTAGATACTAATGATGAAGAGGTCATGCTGGAGCTGCAGCGCGCGCAGACGCGCAAGGCAAAAAGCATCATGCTAAACTACTACATAGCCGTGTGCGGGCTGGCAGGCGCGGTGATGCTGTACTTCTACACCGGCACCACTGGCCTGGGACCTACCAGGGACAAGAAAACTTTCAAGGCAAGTGTCACTGCTGGAAGTGGTGTGGGGGCCTGTTTGCCATGACATGCTCAACAGCCTTGCCCAGAATGCGCCGCCACCTGTCAGCACGGTTGCACTCATCTCCAGGAACCAGCCACACCATAGTGTAGCCTGCAGTGCGTGCTGCAACGCCCAACAGCTCATCCCTTTCTGCAGCACTGGTGTTGTGGTGGCTGCCACTGTTAGTGTAGCGCATAGGCTGGTCATAGTGCTGCTGGCCCTGCACTTCGATGAGCAGCTTGCCTGGTGCGACTGTCATAACGTCATACTTGTGCTGACTGACATGCTGCAGTTCACCACAGCTAGAAATTATGTCTGCTGCACCAGCCAGAGCACATGCTTCTAGTGCATACTTCTCAATCTGTGGTATGCTGTCTAGGATACTGTATGCTAGCATCTCCAGGTCACTGCCGCCACCGCTGCACACTCTGCACGGCATATCCTTGCGCGCCTCCCGCTGCGCTGTGTCACCTGCTAAGTAGCACATGTGCTTTGGATTGTCACATGAACACTTATAGCTGTTCTTGGCACTGCTGTATGCTGTGTACTCTTCCAGTGATCTGGCATTGTCCTCACTGCTGAAACTGCTTTGCTTCCAGTGTGCATGCGCTGACCTCGGCCTGCCGCCCTTACTGCTGCTGCTACTGCCTGGAATCAATGATTGCCACCCTGCAGACAAAGGATGGAAAGGTAGCACAGAGCCTCACTTCCATGGAGTTTGAGTACTTTATGGGCAACCTGTGGAAGCTGCTGCACACACGCAAGTTTCAGAGGCTGCTGGCCCCCGGCACTGACTACACGCTCAGCTTTGATGGTGACGGGTGCCACAGGGGGGCCAACTTGGCATCAGTTGGCATCCCAGCTGAAGCTATTGAGTACCACCCATCCAACAGCAGTGACATGCACAAGGTGGTGGAGAACTGCCATGGCAGTCTGCAGAACCACATGCAGCGCTGGCTGCTGAAGCGTGAGCGAGAGCAGCCTGACGTGAAGTTGCAGGTGGAGGAGTGCAAGGGGAAGCTGCAAAAGTACTTCTCTGATATGAACAACACAGGAGAGATCCAGAGGAATGTGGCCACACTCAAGGATACCTACCGTGATATTATTGCTAAAAAAGGTGGTTACCCTAGCAAGCGCTTAAGGCAGTAATGTATATAAGCTGCTCATTGTGTGATGTGCTGCTGCTGGCCTGCTGTGCATGCTGCACTCAGCTGCAGCAGCTGCATGCTGCAGCAGCAGCTGCTGTTACTGTGATTGATGTCCCACCTTTGTTTGTGTGTTTGCTTCTGTCCCTGAGCTCCATGATGTGCATGATAGGTTGCTGGCATGATGGTTCAAGGTTGCTGCTGCTGCAAGCAGTAGCCATGGTTGAGCATGAGCTGCAGCCTTTCTGCCACAAGCAGTGCTGCAGTTTTGATGTTATGCATCCTGGCTTTTCAGTGCACGTCTGGAATGTAGCATATCTGGTGTGACCAGGCAGTTGTCAGCTGCTGCTGCTTGATGCTGCTGCATACCTCATGTCGTAGGGCATCTGCACTGCAAGCCCAGCGTCGGCGTAGATAATGTTTCTTAGCAATATACCGTTGAAAGGTAGCACTGCCCGACATTAAAGCCTTGTGTGTGCGTGGCAGCAGGCGTAATGTCAGTTGCGTGGCATCTGCAGCTGCTGCTGTTGTCTTGGATGTGCATTTCACGCAGCGCCCAGCTTCATAACTCCGATCAAAGGCATTCAATACTGTTTAAGACTGCAGCAGAGCACGCAAGGCAGCCTGGGCAAGCCCACAAGCAGGTGTCCAGTTGGTTGATGCAACGTGGGCGGTGTGAACAGGCTTCAAGCATGTTTGCCGTTCAGGCGTTAACTTGAGTTGTTCGGCAACACAACGCGTACTCCAGCGGACTGCCAGGGAACGCACCTTGAATGTAACTGGCAGGACAAGGTTTTGGGTGTGACTCGAGCTGCCGTCGACAGGGTTTTGGCACCCAGCCTGATTGTCAGGCCTCAGCCCTGACGCAACTCAACTGCACCACTTGCAGCACAACGCTGTACAGATTGCAGTTACCCATGCCAATTCTTCCAAATCATCACAGCTGACACACCAGGCTCACACAATTTCACCAATTTTTCTGCAGAAACCTCGCCTGACAGCATCTCAGGCTGACTGGAACGAGGTGCACCACATCCTAGCCAACTCATGGGATGGGGATGAGGCACACATGGGTGCAGCCAAGGCTGAGGTGAAAACAATATGCAAGCGTCACACCTATCCTGTGCCTAAGAACCTGCCAGCTATGATCAGGAAATGGTATTGGCGCCTCAAGTCTGAGGGTGCAGCTGCCACGCACTACAACCTCGCTGGCCACCCGGTGAAGATAACGCAACAGCAGGTGCAGTTCTGCCTGGACGAGCTGATGGCGTGGAGGCAGCATGGCAGGTCTGATCCCTACCCCAGCATTGAGGTGTTGGCAGCATCGCGGCCTGCGGTGCAGCAGGTGCTGGATGAGTCAGGGGTAACAGAGGATACATTGATAAAGAGGATGAAGCAGCTGCGGCCAGGGCTGAAGCGTGTGATGCTGCGGGCTTATAAGAAGCTAACAGAAAAAGTTAGGGCGAATCGGCTTAAGCGTAGCGAGGAGCTGGTGAGGTACACAGATGCGCGGCTGCAGCGCCTGGTGTACATTGATGCCAAGGCAATGCCAATGCTGGTGAGCAGCACCTATGGCTGGGTAGATACTAATGATGAAGAGGTCATGCTGGAGCTGCAGCGCGCGCAGACGCGCAAGGCAAAAAGCATCATGCTAAACTACTACATAGCCGTGCGCGGGCTGGCAGGCGCGGTGATGCTGTACTTCTACACCGGCACCACTGGCCTGGGACCTACCAGGGACAAGAAAACTTTCAAGGCAAGTGTCACTGCTGGAAGTGGTGTGGGGGCCTGTTTGCCATGACATGCTCAACAGCCTTGCCCAGAATGCGCCGCCACCTGTCAGCACGGTTGCACTCATCTCCAGGAACCAGCCACACCATAGTGTAGCCTGCAGTGCGTGCTGCAACGCCCAACAGCTCATCCCTTTCTGCAGCACTGGTGTTGTGGTGGCTGCCACTGTTAGTGTAGCGCATAGGCTGGTCATAGTGCTGCTGGCCCTGCACTTCGATGAGCAGCTTGCCTGGTGCGACTGTCATAACGTCATACTTGTGCTGACTGACATGCTGCAGTTCACCACAGCTAGAAATTATGTCTGCTGCACCAGCCAGAGCACATGCTTCTAGTGCATACTTCTCAATCTGTGGTATGCTGTCTAGGATACTGTATGCTAGCATCTCCAGGTCACTGCCGCCACTGCTGCACACTCTGCACGGCATATCCTTGCGCGCCTCCCGCTGCGCTGTGTCACCTGCTAAGTAGCACATGTGCTTTGGATTGTCACATGAACACTTATAGCCGTTCTTGGCACTGCTGTATGCTGTGTACTCTTCCAGTGATCTGGCATTGTCCTCACTGCTGAAACTGCTTTGCTTCCAGTGTGCATGCGCTGACCTCGGCCTGCCGCCCTTACTGCTGCTGCTACTGCCTGGAATCAATGATTGCCACCCTGCAGACAAAGGATGGAAAGGTAGCACAGAGCCTCACTTCCATGGAGTTTGAGTACTTTATGGGCAACCTGTGGAAGCTGCTGCACACACGCAAGTTTCAGAGGCTGCTGGCCCCCGGCACTGACTACACGCTCAGCTTTGATGGTGACGGGTGCCACAGGGGGGCCAACTTGGCATCAGTTGGCATCCCAGCTGAAGCTATTGAGTACCACCCATCCAACAGCAGTGACATGCACAAGGTGGTGGAGAACCGCCATGGCAGTCTGCAGAACCACATGCAGCGCTGGCTGCTGAAGCGTGAGCGAGAGCAGCCTGACGTGAAGTTGCAGGTGGAGGAGTGCAAGGGGAAGCTGCAAAAGTACT
>CADDIJ020000210.1:0-13065 GCA_902809745.2 Tetradesmus lagerheimii
GCATAGGCGCCTGCCATGGGTGATTCATGTGTTTGTGGGTCCATTCATGGACCGAGTGTGCATGGGCCATCATGGCACGGCAGCCAGGTCATCAATTGCTATGAAGTGGTGTTCAATGCTGTACAGCTGGGTAACATCATTTGCAGATAACTTCAAACAATGTTCCTGCTGACAGTGTGACAGCAGCCTGCCATAGTTTTGTGTGGCAGCAGTTAACAGCATGTTGATGACCAACAGCGCACACTCCTTGAGCTGTGTACACAATCTTAACTCAAGAAGAAGTTAGCTGACTGAATCTTGGACTACTGAGAACTCAGCTGTCATGATGCAAGGAATGCACGGTACCTTCCGGGAAGGCACATGCACACAAATAGCAGTGCCAGCTACAGCTCCTGCAGTCGTACTTTAGTGAGGAGCAACGCGATTTTTGGCGTGTGTTTTTGGACAAGCGTGGTGTGTCTTGCCCTCTTGATGATGTAGATGATTGGACGGCTTGGTTTTCTGACATAATGGCACATCCAACACAGCGGCCGCCGCTGTCGCCTCAGGCTGCGGCCTTGCGCTCTCAGCTGGCGGCAGTGCATCAGCACCCGCCGTCTGCATTCAACCACCTGAATGATAAGTTTAGATTTGCGGAAATTGTTGATGTGATGTGCTCCCTGCCATCTGGCAAAGCGGCAGACTTGCAAAACGTGACATGTGAGTTGCTGCGCTTCCCTGCTGAGGAAGTGCATGAGGCTCTAGCTGATGGTGCGCCTGGCCAGCCGCGCTCAACCTCTGGACCTGGTGATGCACCTCGCCGCCAGGGCTACGTCTTGAGCCGCTGCTGCGTTGTGTGGCATGGGTGGTGCGGCAGATTACTGCAGCTAACATCACCCCAACAACGTGGCCGCGTGTTCTGCAATTGTGCAAGCTGATTTCGGTGCCCAAATCAGGGCAGGCTAGTGAGCCCAACAACAGGGACATGTATAGAGGCATTAGTGTGTCTAGCATTTATAGTCGTGTGGTTGACCGCCTCATGCACCTCCGCCTAGACCCAACTATGGAGAGCCTAGGTGTGCGTGCTGTTACACAGTGTGGTTTTCGCAAAGAGCATGGCACAATTGATGCGTTGTTCACCCTTACGCATCTCATTAACAGGGCCCGCCACCAGCGTAAGAAGTTGTATGTTGTGTTCATAGATTTTAAGAAAGCTTTTGACACGGTTCCTAGAGACTTGTTGTTGGCACGTTGCAGGCGGCTTGGCATCCATGGCCGCTTCTTGTCTCTATTGGAGCGTCTATATGACACCATCCAGCTACAGGTGTCTGTGAATGGCAAATTGGGTGACCCTATTGATACGTGCCTTGGTACTAAGCAAGGAAGTGAGCTGAGCCCGCTGCTGTTTGGGTTGTTTATTGAGATGCTGCACGAGTTGATCACAATTAGAGGCAAGCCTGTTCCAGGTGGGGCTTCTGCTCCTCTTGGACCCAAGGTTGGCTCTCTTCATGTGCCTGATTTGCTCTATGCGGATGACGGCTGCTTGATTGCTGAGTCGCCGGCAGACGCGCAATGCTTGTTGGATTGCTTGCAGTTGTTTTGTGAGATCACTGGCATGGAAGTCAACATGCAGCCTAAGAAGACGTGTGTGGTGGTGTTCCGTGGCAAACGTGTGCCACGCCCGCGCTCAACTGCGTTCACGTATGCTGGTCAGCCCCTGAGCATTCAGAGCAGCTACACATACCTTGGTGCAGTGTTGCATGAGACCAAAGGTCTGCAGCCGGCAGTTGATGCTTTGGCAGCGTCTGGGCTCAAGGCCATGCATACCCTCTTGGGCCGCTTCCGTAAGCAACGCATCACACAATACGACATGAAGTGCCGCATGTTTGACATCATGGTTGAGCCTGTTATGTCATACGCATCTCATGTGTGGGGCCCCGAGTTGTGCCATACAGGCTTGTTCAGGCGCACAGGGTGGCGCATGTCTGCAGCTGACAAGGTGCATGTGTCATTCCTTCGCTACATGACTGGGGCTGGGCAACGCTCCAGCATTGATGTGCTGATGCGCGATCTTCACCGCTCGCCTGTTCAGCACCATTGGGTTGTGCTGGCGGCGCGCTGGTGGGAACGCCTTAGGGCCATGCCCGTTGATCGTCTTGCGCGGGTTGCGTGGGTGTCGGATGTGGAGTTAGCATTGAGTGGTTGCAAAGCTTGCTGGACATACTATCTGCTGCACACTATGCAACGCCTTGGTGTTATACAGCAGGCTGCATGGCGTGGGCCTGGGGTGACGGCTGCAAGTGTATGTGGGCTTGAGTTGCATGCTACAGCCGTGTCTGCTGCCCTTGCACGCTTGGTTAAGCAGGGGTGGGCCGATGCAGGTGCGGAGGATGCTGACCCAAGAACAGCACCAAGCAATCATGTTACTATGTGCACACATGCTGCCTGGGTGCATCCTATGGAGGCTGATGCTGCTTTTGACCGCAACACACAACCTCAATACATGCAATTATGCTTTCTGTTCCGGGTGTTGCAGTGCCTTGCACGGCTTCGCATTGGGGCTGCACAGTTGGAGGTGCAGCTGGGTAGACATGCCCGCCCTCGGGTGCCCAGGCAGCAGCGGTTGTGTAGACTGTGCTCGTGTGCTAATCCTGTTGCAGCTAGCCGAGCAGTTTGGCGCACACGCGTGCACGCCCGGACTGGGACCTATGACAATGTTGAGGATCTCAAACACTTTGTGCTAGAATGCCCTGCATATGACCACTTGCGCGGTGCCTGCCCTAGTGTGTTCTATCCTGCGGGTACTGTAGATCGCTATGCTAACGAGTTGGTGCAGCGCATTCTAGACTGTGAGGATCAAGAGGGCTTGGCTGCGGTGGTTTATCAGATGTGGTTGTATCGCTCAGTGTTGCTGGGATTGTCCCCTGACCATCAAAGTGTGCCAGTTCAGCCTGAGGGTTCTGTCCCTGTAGATGACGCCTTAGACGCTGTTGCTCCTAGCCCGTGATGAGTTTAGGTTACTTGACGAGTTACACATGCATCCTGTCACATTATTGGTTTGCTGCCGCCCTTATGCCGCCTTAGTTGCCCTGCCTATCTCTCTGGCTGTGTGATCTTGACAACATGCTTTTTGGTTGGTGTGCTTCTTCAGCACATGCTGTTGGCTGATTGGGGTGTGTCACTGACACACCGCAGATATAATCTTATGCTCAATCTGGAGAGACCCTGTGCTCAACGGATGGCCTCAATGGGCTACATTGTGTGCTCATCTTCTTTGATCACGCGTTGTCATTGTGCTCATTTTGGGGTGGCTCATACCATCTGAGATGGTGACTAGACCCACATGTAACTACTCTCTCTCAAAAAAAAATTCAGCTTGGGGGGAGAACCCCTCTCACCTGCTCACCACATGCATACATCGGCACCGCAGTACAGGTTGTCCCATGATGTGTTGGCATGCAATGGTTGGGACTGGTAGTTATACATACTATAAATTGAATGGATAGAAAGTGAGGAGGTCAGGGGGGAGGAGGTGAGAGGGGTGGAGGGGTGAGAGGGCTATTGAAAACCTTTCAGCCCCAGTCGACATCACCCCAAATAAATTCAGCTGGGGGGGAGAACCCCTCTCTCCTGCTCACCACATGCATACATCGGCACCGCAGTACAGGTTGTCCCATGATGTGTCTGCCTGCAATGGTTGGGACTGGTAGTTATACATACTATAAATTGAATGCATAGAAAGTGAGGAGGTGAGGGGGGAGGAGGTGAGAGGGGTAGAGGGGTGAGAGGGCTATTGAAAACCTTTCAGCCCCACTCGACATCACCCCAAATAAATTCAGCTGGGGGGGAGAACCCCTCTCTCCTGCTCACCACATGCATACATCGGCACCGCAGTACAGGTTGTCCCATGATGTATCTGCCTGCAATGGTTGGGACTGGTAGTTATACATACTATTTATGCTGCGCTGCAGCAGTAACAGTTACATTTGTTACATTGGTAGACGCCTCGCAGCTGGACCAATCCAGCAAGGAAAACCGAAGGCCTCAGGCCACAACAAGACAAAACAGGAACGGGTGGGAAGGGCGGGTGTCGCGAAGCGACAAAACAGGAACATAAAGTGCCCTGCGGCAAGCCCAGCATAAATCACCCCAGTGGCAGAACACCTGCCAGATCCAAAACCTCAGCAAAGACCCACCCAGCATAGCCCGCCCTGAAAAGGACTGCTTTGCTAGGCATAAACACCATAAATGGTGAATTTATGCTGCGCTGCAGCAGTAACAGTTACGCAACCACTCTATACAGAGAACGAGTCACACGTACAGAGTAATTGTCGCACCTGCTGTCACCATCCACGAGTACAAAGCACGCACAACAGCGTCACCCTGCACAACACGAGCATACAAATCGATCATGCCCGCTGATTTCCACTTCAACCAAACACGAATGGTCTCGCGCGACACACCTGCAGCCATCATGGCCGACACAGCCCCATTGCGCAGGGAGTGAGACGAAAAGCCAGCAACAGGCACACCGCCGCTATAGCGCTGCACAAAGCTGACAACCTGCTCATCCACAAAAGCCTCACTGAGCTGACGCCGAGAAGACCCCAAAGGGGCCAGCAGAGGGCGGTCAGCAGCCCAAGTACGGCGCTGCACAGTGCTCAAACAGCAACCGAAACACGCGGCGCCAAAAGTCACCTCCATTCGGGCCTCGCTCAGAACCCAGGTGTAGAGGGATCACCCAATCTGCAAAGGCGCGCGGCTGCAGACGCTGCTTCAACACCCTTGCATGCAGCAGCACGCGACCGCTGCTGACCTGCAAATCACCAACAGTCAGACGCGCCAACGAAGTGCCCCGCAGCCCTGTCAGCATGCCCAAAAGCACTGTCACTACCGGCAGCTGTAAAACATGCGCTGTAGCAGAACCGCCACTGCTGTGCAGCGGCTGCACGGCCGTCAACGCACGCTCCAGCATGCTGGCAAGCAAAGGCTGACGCTCCACTGCAGGAGCCACCGGCACAAGGATGCGGCCTAAACCGCGCATGAACAAACGATGCTGCGCATCCGCCACCACAGGCACACTCAAGCCCAGTAGGTTATGCACACCATTGATGGCAGACACACCGCAAGCCAGAGAACTGGCCGCAACAGAACCAGTCTGCGCCTGATGCGCCGCAAACAGATGTACCGCCTCGCGCGTCGCGGGCAGGCACGGCAGTTCAGGATCATGATCACAGCAGAACTCAGCATCCACCTCGCAGTCATACTTAACTGCTGCTGCTGCTGCCGCTGCTGCACGCCTGGGCCTAGCCCGCTCCGCCAGCAAGTCTAACACCTGAGCGCTGGACAAACTGCTGCTTGCTAGCCCTCCAGGCGCACCGCCAGCAGCGGCCATTTAGCACGGATCAAACCTCGGGGCCCGCGCCTGAAGATTGCACCCAGCGGCAGGCAGCGCACAGACTTGGCACGGGACAGCAGCACAGGGTACCATGCAGAGGATGGGAAGTCAGGCACGAGCAAGGTACACGCCACATGAGATGTGCTGTGCAGCTTTTTCAGCACCCGACCAATGAGAGCCCATGGGGGGGCACAGTAAGCATTTTCCCCCTCCCAATCCTGCAGCAAAGCATTAGCCCCTGCTGCCCCCTCGCCGCCCAACATGCTGTAGAACCTGGGCAGCTTAGCATTGCCAGCTGCTGCAAACAAATCGACGCTGGGGGGGCCATACCAAGCCTCTAGCTGCCTGAACACGCGTTGATCCAACAGCCATTCTGCATCACACTTGAAGCGCGACAGAGAGTCTGCTGGATTGGCCTCAGACTTGACCAGCCTGGGCAGCAGCGTGATGCGCTGCGTGTCACAAAGCCAAAAGATCTTGCGCAGAACACGCATGAGGTCAATGCTCCCAGACGCCCAATGCTTGATGCCATAGTATGCAGCAGAGTTATCAATCACACACTCCACAACCTGCTGCTGCAGCACAGGACGCGCCGCTCGCAGCGCAAAATGAACTGCAGCCAGCTCTCGAACCATGATGTGCTTGCGCCGCATGCCAGGTGCCCAGCGCCCCTGCTGCTGCAGGACGCTGGAGCCTGCATGGATCAGCGCACCCCAGCCTTCATCAGATGCATCTGTAATCACCACACGCGAAACTGCTGGCGGCCAAATGCAGCTGCCATTCCAGCGCCGCGGGAACGCAGCCAGCACCTTCACATCGTGCACTGCCTGGTTACTGAGCTTCACCTTGGCAGCCCAGCTGCCCTTGCCCTTCAGAGCAGCATAAAGCTCACGCGCAAAAAACTTGGCACCGCTAAAAGCCAGAGACACACACACAGACAGGCCAGCCAAGCGAGCCACCAACCTGGCTGGCACCCAACGTTCTGACCTGCTGACCTCAGACAGCACCGCCTTGGCACATGTCTTGATCTTCACAATCCTGTCGTCTGGAATCAAAAAGACGCCGCTGGCAGTGTCCACCCACAGACCCAAATGCAGCTTACGAGTTTCTAGCTCCCAGGAAGATTTCTTTTCATTAGCTTTCAGGCCCAGATATCACAGCAGCGCTTTTGCATACGCCACGCCGCCGGGGCCATCGGCTCCTGGAGCAAACAGCAGCAGAAAGTCGTCAAGAAAAATGCGATTGCGAATAGGTGCGCTGCTGACCTCACCGCCCTCTGCGGGAATTGCAGGGGGATCTGCCAGCCAAGTGCCAATCTGCCTGCTGAGCCGCATGAACCATGCAGGTGACCCACTCCATCCGAAAGGCAGCGCCACCATCTGATAGCACACACCCTGCGCCTGGAACCCAAAATACTTCTGATACTCAGGGTGAATGAACATGTGAAAGTAGCCATCTGCCAAATCAAACGCACTCATGCTGTCGTGAGGCTTGATAGCCTCGCGCAGGGTGTACAAATGGTCGTAAGCAGTAGGATACTCTGGCCCACAGGAGTTACAGGGCCGGCAGTCAACTGCCAGCCTGTAGCCACCTGAATGCTTAGGCACAAGAAACGCAAAGTTGCACCACTCGGGAGAATCAACCACTTTGATGGCCTCAATGCTCATGTAATGATCACGCAATGCCTCCCACGCCTGCAGCTGCTCACCCTCCAACCAGAGCCCGCCATAGTCGTAAGGCTGCGGTGGCTGTTCAAGCTGTGGGACAACCCCATGCCGCAGTGCCTGCACAAGCTCAGGATCTGCACCCAAAGCTTCCCACCGCCCTGCCAAACCCTGCAATCTCCTCCACATGACACCTAACGCTCACCGGCTGCGCCGTCCGCAGCCTGCTGGCGGGTGTTGTAGGGGTGCCTGCCACCCTGCTGCTGCTGCTGCTGCTGGCCAGTCCGGTCTCGCCGACCACGGCCGCTGCCGCGCCCCTGCTGCTCTGCTGTGTAGTCCCGGGAGGCACCCTGCTTGATAGCGGTGGTGACCTTCTTGTCCCTGAAGCTGGCCACAGCATCCAGCACAGTGCTGGATGTAACAGGCAGGTCAGACTTGCCAGCAATAGCGTTCTCCACTGCTGCCACCAGCCCCGGCTCGCGGAATTTGTGCTCGCCGAAGACTTTAAGGTAGTACAGCCGCTGCTCCATGAGCGCCAGCACGCCCTTGAACTGTGCCAGCAGCACCGAAAAAGCCCTGCGCTGCGCCTCGTCCTGTAGAGCTGGGATGATGCGCTCCATCTCTACGACTGTGTCCTTAAAATAGCTAAAGGCGCTGGCTGACCAGCGGTACTCGTGGAGCATGGCGGGGCTACCGCCCTGGCTGACAGCTAAGTAGCCCCGATCCATGCGCATATCGAACAGTACAGGTGTCTTAGGAAGGTGTGCTGCGCGCGGAACCGGATTCTCAGCTACATGTGGGACGTCACCAACTGCCGAGGGCAGACGCACGTTGGTGCTAGCAGCAGGAACGGCCACAGAAGGCTCGGGCGCTCGCGACGAAGAAGCCCCGGCCGCTTGAGTGTTCATACGTGCAAACTCGTTCTCCAAAGTCTGAAGTCTGGCTACCAACGCTTCAGAGGTAGCCATTGCAACGTCTACCACTGCCGCAAAGCGGCAGACTGTTTGTCGCGAAGCGACAAAACAGGAACATAAAGTGCCCTGCGGCAAGCCCAGCATAAATCACCCCAGTGGCAGAACACCTGCCAGATCCAAAACCTCAGCAAAGACCCACCCAGCATAGCCCGCCCTGAAAAGGACTGCTTTGCTAGGCATAAACACCATAAATGGTGAATATATAATACATATGCGTTACATCCTCTGGTGTTGACTGAGGGCAGTCAATCTACCTAAGGGGGGAGGTATGTAACGGCACAGTAATTGAACTCAACATTGGAGAGGGCTGGTTTCTGCATGTGACAAGATGCAGTTGAGATTGTGGCATCAATGCAACCTATGGGCTGACCTGTCTGCCTCAAAGATGTGCCTGCCATTCATTTGGCTGTTTAGTCACAAAATGCTGCTGCAGCAGCTTGCAGGAAATCCAGGCTTTTCAGCATGGCCAATGCACTGGTGCTGAATTGATGCAAAATGGTTCCAGTTCACTTTCATCCCCTTGCTGAATGAATCTGTCTCCAGCCTTCCAGTATGTTGGCACCTAGTGTGTGGGGTCTGCCAGCATGTGCTCAGTTTGTGCCTGCCTGCAGTGTGGCAGCAGCATCTGGCCTGATTAGGCCTACAAAGCAGTAGTTTGAGTATGCCAAGTTCATTGCAGCTGTACATGGCTTGAATGTAAGCTCTGTGCTGCTAAAATCGCTGTAAATTAACAAGAAAGACTTGTATTTGAAAGTTATGTGCTCAGGATTATGGCATGTTGATTTTTCAGGCAATGCCTTCAGGGTGACTCCAATGCAGGATCCAGCCTGGCTGCCTTGTCACCAGTGGAGACTGTCAGGCCAGTACATCGTGAAGCGGTGACTACAGCTCGCATACGTTACGTAAAGCTGTTTGTATTGACGTATTCTTTGTGTTAAAGCTCGCCGTTTTGTCTAAACGCGTAGCTATGGTAAGAACATTGTCACAGTGACCCTTCAGCTGCTGCTGCTGCTATTCATGGTCGCTCGACACAGCAGCACGATAGCTCAAGAGTTGCACATTGACAAGATGGCTAAGAGGCGCACGGCTGCTGAACTTGAAATCAAACGCCAGACTACTCTCGCTGCCCTCAAAGCCAAGAAGTTCGACGTGGCAGCAGTAGCGCGAGTTCTCGGTTATCCCACTCGATACATCAAGGCACAGCTAGTCAAGTACAAAAAGCGTGGATCCGTGTCTGCATTGCCACGTTCAGGCCGCCCCAAGGCACTCAATGCAGCCCAGGTGAAAGCAGCAGCAGCAGCAGTGCTGGAACACCAGTCAGCAGCAAAGGCAGCAGCAGCACTTAAGCAGCAGGGCACCATAGCTAGCAGCATCTGCACTCAGACCGTGCTCAGAGCAGTCAAGAATGTGTTAGACTTTGCGCCAGTGCAGCAGCAGCCCATCTTAACCAGCGCAACTAAGCAGAAGCGCACTGCGTTCTGTCAGCAGCAGCATGACAGTGACCGCATCATAGCCATCGACAGCACCATCCTCACCCTGAGCTCCACCCCACGCCGGCACAAGAAGTGGGTCGAGAAGGGCACCAAGCCAGTTGCCTGCAAGCCTGTCAAGGGCAAGCAGTTGCATGTGTATGCTGGCGTAACCAAGTATGGTGTCACCCATCTCATCCGCGTCACTGGCAGCACAGGGCACCCCAAGAAGTACTTCAAGTATGACAAGAAGCTGAAGGTGAAGGTGCAGCACACTGGTGTGGGTGCAGAGGAGTTCAAGGATGTGCTGTGGGAGGAGCTGCAGCCCGGTGCGGAGGAGATTTTCAGTGCAGCAGGTGTGCATGATTGGTTGTACTTGCTTGATGGTGCTAGTCCGCACACGGCTGGCAGCACTATTGAATTCATGAGCCTTAACGGCATACGCATCATTGCAGACTGGCCGCCTTACTCGCCAGACCTGAACCCCATTGAAAATGCATGGGCTTGGCTCAAGCAGCAGCTGTATGCACAGCAGTATGCTAGCCTGGATGAGATGTGGCAAGCAGCGCAGACCATTTGGGCTTCCATGCCGCTGTCCATGTGCCAAAACCTGATGGACAGCATTGCCACCAGGAAGGCAGTTTGCATTGCACGCAGGGGCAGTCACACTGGCTACTAGTAGGGTTGTGCTGAGCAGCATGTATGTCCAAGGTTGAGCTTTGCATGGTGGCGGCAGCGCAGCGCTTGTGTTTCAGGGTTTTGGGGCAAATAGAATATGCTGTAGGGTCTCTGTGAGAGCCGTGCCGTGCTAGCCTTGGTCAGACGGTTATGACCTAGGCCCTGTTGGCCAAGGACTTGGCTGGTCCAAGTCCTTGGAGGGTCCGACTAAGGATGTCGGAGACGAATCAACGTTAATCAAGTAACGCCGTCAAGGACTAGGAGTCCTTAGCCAGGAGAACTACATATGCCCTGCAATGTAGGAGGGGATGGCATTCAGTACTCGGTACTCTGTATCTGAGAGTGATCCCCACGGGCTTGACATACAAAACAATTATATTCTTCTCTTTACGCTTCCCTACGTTCCTCAGTCGTTACAATACTTTTCCGTTCATAACGTATCAGGAATCTCTTTGCTGTTGCTGACTCAGCACCGTGTACGTGACACTTCAGGCTGCTGCTGTTACGCTGACGCAGCATAACCCAGTAACGTCACAGCTGTAATCCAGGAGCGTAGTGCCTCAGGCTGACACAATCCCTGACAGGTAAACACACAGAAGCTGTTATTCAAGTTCAATCCTAAATTCACATCAGGCTGTCGCTGCAGTTCACTGTGAAGACTGCTATGTACCAGCACTGTGTGTAGCCTGGCTCTTTCCCCCCTCCCGAAGGAAGACTGAGGCACGAGCAAAGACAGGCATCTGCAAACACTGACCAGAAGCATAATAGCAAGCAAGAGCTGACATACCAAGCACGCAAGCAAGCAAAGCATGTAGCTGCACAAAGCCAACAGAAGCACAACCGGCAGACCATGGACAGAGGACATGCAGATGCAGTACAACAGTGGAAACAATCACAAAACACCAATCCAGCCAAAGCACCACTACACAAGCACCAAAGAAAACACCCAACAGGGTGCTGTGAGGGGCGTGCAGGCTATAGGCAGCCACGCACCGGGCATGTGTCACTGCAGATTTGCAACAACCCTAGAGCAGTGCACAGCAACAGCACAGTGCCGCAAATCACACACTACATTATGTAGCACGTGAATTGTTACCACCGCTGCATGCATGTAAACCCGCAGCCCACACACATTCAGGATGCAGCTAAAGCAGCACGCACAGAGCGCCTGTCCAGGTAACGAGCCAAGTTGCTGATGTGCCGTGTAAAGGCAGCAGCATCGCGGAAACCCGTGCCGCCAGTGCTCAACAGCACCACACCATTGTCACGAACCTCAAGCACACGAAAAGGCCCCCTGACACCATCACCCAAGTTGGGGACAGGGCCAGAAACAACCTCCAAAACCAAATCCCCCGGCTGAAAAGCAACAGCAGCATCGGACCTACGGCGGCCGCCACGAAGGGGCCAGGCCCGTGCATTGCGTGCAAACTGCTGCTGTATGCGGCCAAACACCTCCTGATCCATAGAAGCCAACTGCTGACGCAGCTGCGCAACGTGCTGTGGCGGACACGGACATTCAAAATCGTCAGGCCAAACCCACACACTAGCAGACGCTGCCACTTGCAGCACCTCACGAGCCAAAGACAGCACAGGCATAGGCTGCCTGCCATACACCATTTCCTGTGGCGACATGCCCAGGGTCTGATGCACGCGTGCCCAGTACTGTTGGCGCACAGCCGGCACACTCTGCACCCAGTGAATAGGATGAGAGTTGACATGGCGCTCCAGCATACTCTTGAACGAACCAACCAACCGCTCAACAACACCATTTGCTGCTGGATGGCATGCAAATGTGTTGATGTGTTTGATACCCAACCTGGCAAGCAAATGCTTGAACTCCTCCTCAAATTCAGTGCCATTGTCACTTGTAACACGGCTAGGCACAAAGTAACGGCATATCCAACTGTAGTAAAACGCGCGAGCAACAGACGCTGCTGATTTGTCATAGACAACAGCAAACTCAGCTGCTTTAGTGAAATAATCAATCATCACAACCACCCAAGCCTTGAGAGGCTTCTTTGGCGGCTGCGGCAGGTACAACTGCCCATGCAAATCAGCACAAGGCGTCACAAAATTACGTTTAATCGAACACCCAACAGGGTGCTGTGAGGGGCGTGCAGGCTATAGGCAGCCACGCACCGGGCATGTGTCACTGCAGATTTGCAACAACCCTAGAGCAGTGCACAGCAACAGCACAGTGCCGCAAATCACACACTACACACACTCATCTCATGCTACTGCTCAAAACTCATGTCTCAGCTATAGCTTAGCTAAGTCTCAGCTGCACACAGCCCAGCCTGCACCTCCAACAGCCACTCTGCCTCTGCCTCCACTTTAGTAAATGTCTCCAGCGCCTTGCTGCTGCTGTCAGAGGGCTGCAGAACATGCAGAATGCTGCTGATCTTGTTACTGCACAGCTCCTGAGATTTCCGCTGAAGCTGCAGGGGCTGGGCGAGGTCACGCGCAGCATTCTGATAGAATCTGCCAAACACGGAGTTGCCTTCAAAGCGGTCCACGCGGATCAGCCAAACCAGGTGGGTGTTGCTACTGCTGTTGTTGTTGTTGCTGCAGCAGCAGCTGCTGCCTGTGAGGCCGCTTTATGTCATTTCCAGGTCCTGCCAACCACATCATGTTACAATGTCAGTAACATTGATGTCCAGGACTGTGCCAACGGGATAACATATGGTGTTATGGTGGGTTTTAGGTTGGTTTTCACCCCCACACCTGGCCATGTTATGGCTCCAACCATAGTCAGTTTCGGTGAGACCAATAGTGTCTGGGATTGTCGGTGTTCTTCAACACCCGTTTAGAAAGCCATACCCCAGCTCTACTCACCTGGCTCCTATGTTTTGGCCCCATAGCAGCAGAAATCCAGTACATGCCCAATTACAAATATAATTTCT